>JAEQML010079266.1:0-12067 GCA_016904865.1 Pissodes strobi | reverse complement strand
CGCACCGGTCCCATATTACAGGTATAATATCTTAGAAGTGTTAACTCGCCGTTGTTAGTCTTTAATCTACTTTCCTCAATCAGTTAAAGCTGAAAGGGTCTCATTTTGAGCATATATCTGTTCTGTACAGGATGGTCACTTTAGCGAGGTAAGCGGCTTGAAAAGTATTAGTCACACAACTTCCAAAAAAATTGCCATAAGAAATAGGTAACTGAAATATATCGTTAAGTTCCTAAAACGTGGCCACCAGAGGCGTAATGGCTATGATGAAGTAAAAGAAGAATTTTTTTTCGCCGAAATTCACCACATGATGATTTTGTGAAAATTATTGCTCCTTATTTTTTACAATATTTGGCTTCTTTCTTGTTTTGCATTTTTGCTCTATCCCTTAAAGTAAAATGGTGAGGGAATCTCAAACTTTTCTTCATTTAAATACTAATAATTCAATTTTGGCATGACCATATTTAATCAGCTTGGTCTCGTTTAAGAGGTCTTTTTGCTCTATTTTCTGCAATTTGAATAATTTTTCTGTGACTTTTACTTAAACCGCTAGATGGCGTTTTTTGACAAGTTACCAAATATTCCCGATTTTCTCGCAAATTTTAAATGAAATGTTATGTATTTCTCTAACATTGCTAGAAAGGCGACAGAAAATCCTAAAGAATGTTGAAAACCGCAACTATCTATCTTTTTTTCAAACGTAAATATTATTATCAATATAAAAATCACTAAAAGAGGTCTGTAAACGAAACCGGGTAGGTAATTATAATCTAGTAAGTAGGCTTTGGAAACAAAAATATGTTTATTATAACATTATTGGAAAGAAACGTCAAGTCATTCAATTTGAGTTTTTTTGCATTTTATATTTTAAGCGCTGTAAGTTATTTTATTTTACAAATGCCTTTTACAAGCGATGAGGCTGTTGATATGATTGTTGTGGAAACACCCCAACACGTGTATAACTTTCGTTTTTCGCCGTATCGTTTGGTGATAAAACCCTGTATGTATGTAATATGAATGAACCGTAATTAAACTCAAAATAGATTTATTTCACCCCGGGCACAACCCAATTTGTGCATTTAAAGCAGCATATTTTAGTTCTTCATTACGACCCCTTAGTCCGAACCTGTACACCGGTACTGTCGGTATAATAGATTACAATATAGCAACTTTTCACACCATCAAGAAAATAGTTTGGAATCGTTTTCAATTTAATATATCCTTGTCTCAGTCAGTGTTGTGTAAAAACCACATGTCAAAGAAAGAAAGAAGATGCTTTCGTCCTCTCAAAAGAAACCCACGCTTACTTTCCCGCGAATCCCCACCCTCAGCGGACTTTTAGCTTCCAGCCAGGCGCTCGTTAGAAGAAGAAATTAATCTTATTAGTGTTTACCAAACACTCAGCCGTGATGCGTCGGTCCAGTCACCGCTCCGCATAAAGTTAGCGCCAAAAACATCTAGCCCTGTCCTAGCATTGTTTGAGGCAAATGATTAGTTTTCTCTCATTTTGTTAGTTATTTTCGTGTACTAGATCGGTCCAGTCACCGCTCTCTAGCATCAAAAAGTGCAGTGCCAACGTCCACTCGATTAATAGCGAAAGTCCTCGTGCTCGTCTTCGCGCCAAAAGGTCACACCCTTTTAGGCAAATTTTCTCCGTTTGTATGCACAGATATTAGAGAATATCTAGTGCACCTCAGTTATCTTTGTCCACGTTAGACAAAGACCTCTTTTGGGCAGTTTAACCCAATTCCTCAAAGCCAGAAACGACGTAGCGTTTCTTTTCCCTTGTAGTTGAAGAAAATCAGTGAAATGGCGCCTGCAAACTGGCAGTAAAGGCAAGCCATTCCAATCCCAGCAAAGCAAATACATGAATCCAATATGTGAAGTCTAATAGGCTACACCTGGGTACGATAACAGGAGAGAAAATATAATATCAAGGTCTTTTGTAAAGTGAAAGGAAAGTTGGAATTTTAAAGACAAAAGTTTCATTTTAAATTAACAGATCAATACTTTTTAGTTGATATTAATAATTAAAAAACCTTTTGTATATTTATTTTGTATGTGAATGAATGAATGAATGCGTGAAATTAGTGTATAAATTGTATATATTTTTTACATCAATTGCAAATGCATAATTACATTATTAAAGTACGTTAACATGCCTACCTGGTTTCAATTCATATCTATGTGTAAAACCCCCACCCCCTATCTTAATACAGTCCACTACCTTACTTTCAAAGACGTCCGTGGCGTCGTCGTGATGTCGATGGTAGAACCTAAAGCCGCTGACACCTTGGAACGAAGGTTTCCATTCGTTCGCATTGGCAAGGATTTGCCGCGAAGGTTTCCATTAGTTTGCAGGTGTAGACGGTCTTTTCCAGCGATTTAATGATGTAGCGAATGGCCGCGAAGGGTCAGCAATGCGAACGAAAGTTTCCCGTCGCCTGTCGGTAAATTAAAAAGACCAAAAGAAAATGCCTTGCCGCGAATGCAGAAATGTTGTAGTGTGGACGAGTATAACAAGAATATCTTTAATAATGGAACGCTGTCGCTGCAAATATTTCAGGTCATTCGTTCAAGTGTGGCAGATCTTGAGGAACGTTTCCAGCGAGCGGGTAGCAATGCAAACGAATGCGAACAAACGGCAACATTCCAATGAGTCAGCGGCTTAAGAAAATTTTGTCAATGTTTTGGTCTATATAGAATTTAATCCTCATGTTAGTACTAGGACCTTGTCTTAGAATTGCCAATATATCGGACTACAATCCAAATTATTCTAAAAGACCATAGGTAAGTTTTATTACATATTAAAGTATATAAAAACAATCTTAGAGCGTTCTTTTACTTTCTGAAAGTTATTTTTTATTTCAGAATACATCCTTACCATATAGCTTTGCACTAAGACTTAAATAAAGAGGATTTTGATCGGAGACTTGATCATTGTCATTGGCTTTTGGGCATGATAAATGAAAACCCTGACTTTTTATCCCAAATTCATTGGATAGACGAGGCTACTTTTCGTAGCAACGGTAGGGTAAATTTAAGAAATATGCATTACTGGTCTGCCGAAAACCCTCACTGGATATGAGAAGTCCAACATAAGGGACGCTGGAGCGTTAATGTATGGTGTGGTATAATAGGGGGTACAGTTATCGGACCCTATTTCTTTCACCAACCACTAAATGGTATCCACTTTTTGGAGTTTCTAAGGAATGACTTGACGGCTTTATTAGAAGATGTGCCCCTTGCAACCAGACAAAACGTGTTTTTACAGCTCGACGGCTACCCAGCCCATTTTTCAGTTAATGTGCGAAAAACTTAAATAACGCATATCCAAGTCGGTGGATCGGAAGGGGAAGCATTTTTTCGTGACCAGCTAGGTGAGCTAGGTCACCTGACTTGACCTATTTATGGGGTAGAATAAAAGATCTTGTTTTCGAAACCAGGCCATTGACCAGGGATGATATGGAGATCAGTATTCAAGAGGCAATTGAGTTTGAAAAATAGCCTATTAGTAATATTTTACCTATATATATATCTCAAAAAAGTTTAATAAATCTTCAATTACAACCTGCACAATATTGGAATTGAGCAGCTTCAGTAGCGCGACGTGGTTTTCAACCCAAGTTACTATTTTTCAACTCACGTTTATCAGTTTAGCAACAAAGCTATAAAATGCTAGGTTTTATATTTCGTAGTTTAAAAACACTGTAGGTCAGATCTGTGTCTTGTGGATGGTGAAGTTATATGGACACCAATTCATCATGGATATACTAGCTGCCAAGTTTCTCAGATACGACAAGATATATGTACGAAAGATGACATTTTTCTCTCAATATGCATCTACAAATGGAGATTTCACATCCCATCCTTATTGCGCAGTAGATATTTTCCTACAACTCAGTCTATTTAAATTATATAGGGCAAAAGCATAGAAAGCTCGATAGAAAGGCAACATAATATACTGTGAAAATCCTTAATTCTGAGGAAAAATCGAATATCTGAGGCAAAACTCAGTAACCTTGAAGGCCTCTATTTTTGAGAGATAAAAATATGAACAAATCAACTTTTCACAGAAAAAGCAGTGAAAAGTATTTCAAAAATAAAATTTTAAGTAATCTTAACGACTTTATTGGATTTTCATTGTTCGTGGTTGAAGTGTTCCGTCATGGCATGCATCTGTACTTTTTACAGTATCAATTCAGAAAAATATATTCTCACTGAATATATTTAGCTACAAAAAATCGATTATACGCAGTTTTATTTCTGAACAATTGATTTTGCTGACTTTCGTCTATAAAAAGTCTGTTTTTGATAGTTTTATCTTTGATTTTTTCATATTTTTATCGCTCAAAAATGAAGCCCTTCAAGGTTACTTAAAATGTTATTAAATTCTTCTTTACGGTTTTTTTTTGTGAAAATGAATGCTTTTATATTTTTATCTTTCAAAAATGTTACTTAAGCAATTTTATCTATGAACAATTTATTTCTTACAGTTTGATCTACGCAAAGGCAAATTTTAACTTTTATAACTACAAAATATAATTTTTTTTTCAGATTGAAGAAGATTATTATCTGCCAAAACCGATTTTCACAGCAAGATCGATAGAGAAACTTAATTTGTTATAATTTTATCTATCAAGCATTGATTTACCACGACTTTGTCTAAAAAATCGATCATTAACCTCGTAGAACTTACCGTTTCGGAGATAGGAATAGTGCCACACGGTATTTAAGATACCCTGTATAAGAGCTGAGTTAATAACCTACCTGTGATCCTCGTTATATCGGTTAAATTTATATACTACTTTCGGTTTGAATATATCCCTTGAAATCTGAGGCTGATATGGCTTTAACTTGTTGGGGTCACTGATTTGCTTTGAGATACTACTGCTGCTTTATTATTTACCTGTTAATTCGAGAATAATTGTTAGTTATTACATTTTCTTTTCTCTTCCATAGTAAAAAACTAGCACCTGTTGCTAATTTTCTTCTAAGACTTGTTGATCTCTGCATCGGTTGCTCATTGTTGTTTCTTCTCATAGTGTTCTAGGGATTTAGAGCGTATCACTCACATATTTTCCCGTAGTTTTCCCTTATCTTTATTTAATTTTCTCCCAAATGTCAATGTTCGTTTTCCTTTCCTATTTCTTATGCCTTAGTGGATTTTGATGTCATTTTAGAGTTCCATCTTCTTACCGACAGTTGGATATTTGGGGTTTCTACTTTATATTTATTTTTTCAAGTGGCATGATATAAGTTTTGTATTCTTCGATTGGTAGCCTTGAATATTAATAATGGGCTCTTTTCTCTTAATTGTTGCTGTCGATTGGGATTTTTATAGATTTATTACTTTGTTTAGGAATATTTCCTACAATTTATTGAAAGTTTTAATTTTAGCTCGTTAGTTGTTGCATTCGCAGTCGTTTTACAACTCTTAGTTATCATTTACAATCTCAGAAGTATTCCTCGTGTCGACAATTTCTTTATTTCGATCATTGCTCTTGGCACTACCATTTGTCCTGAACTAACGTTTTTGATGTGTTAACATCTTACGCGACGGTATAAGGGTAAATCTCGGTAAATGGGACGGAAATGTGCAAGCGTATGTGACATCATAACCATGCGCAGTCTACTTCAGCGCTTCCTTGTAAAACGTGTTCTTTCTAACGCCAGAATATCGGCAATCAATTCCAAATAAGTGGTTGCCTATATTCAGGCGTCACGCGGTCTAAGGTGGCATTAGATTTTCATGTCGATGATGTCGATATAGGATATGTTTACACATCAGTGTCTCGAGTACTCGCTCAATTTTTTTTTCTCTAATTTCTTGGAAGTTGCAAAGGCAAATTGATTGAAATCGATGATCTCGGTCCTCTAGAAATACCTACTGGGAAGTGAGGAAGTGTTTTGCTGAAGTGTAGTTGTAGGTGGTTCAACCTTTTAGTATTTTCTGATATACTACCCGTCTGGGGATCTTGAGGTTGTCCCTCATTTGTGTTTGGACACAACCGATTTATCGGGATATTAATACCACACAAGGTAAGATTTTTCTAGAATTATTTTGTTTACTGAAGCTCCAAGCAACCCTCCAACTCAAGAGAGGTAAATATTGCTAAAGTTTTTTGTCTAATATAGTGATTTAATTGCTCTTATCTGTGTTAATTTTTTTACATCGACCACCAGTTGATTGCATTCCATAGGATATTTTAACTTTTTCCTTTTGTCATATGTGAACTTTTCTCTTAATGTAACTGTAGTTTTGATCATATGGGGGAAGTTTATATTATTTAGGGGTACTTGATACCTATTTTTTTTTTTATATTCAAGTTATTTGCACCTCTTGTATTTCTTTTATTTACTGATGGTTACTGAAAATCCATTGATAATTCTTGGGGTGATGTGTTTAAAAAAAAATATATATGCAAGGGGGGCCATAATTTCCCCATTGGAGTAAGGGGCTTAGTCTAATTAAAATTTGGTTATTATAAGGTTTTACTATAGGGGCCAAGAGCCATTACAAGTTTCCACTACCGGGTTTTTACGATCGGGTTCCACTACAGGTTTCACTACCGGCTTTCACCTTCGGACTCACTTTCACCTTTTGGGCGGATGACTCACACTCTCGAGCAGGTGACTTTCACCTTGACTGCTGAGCTTGCCGCCTGAGTTTAAAGTGGCTTCCCACGGCCTGTATTAGAACAGGCCAGACTCGGGCGGCGGACAAGCACAGGTAAGCACGGATCGGGCTTAGCCGCGCGTGAGGTCTTCCCATGGCCTGTATGAGCCTGTTCTTCAAGAGTTTGAAGATAGGGTTCCGTCTAAAAACGTCGCGTGAAACTCAGCATCTTAATTTTCGATAGGTTGACTGGTTGACAGTAGGTTTAAAATAACCAAATAGAGAATAGAATATACCTAGTATGTACTTATAGATACCTGCATAATATGTAACATGAAAACATAACAATCATAACATTGAGAAACAACTAAAAGGCGGCTTCTTAGTACTTCTAATTCTGTATAGATAACATATTACAATAGCAATCTACAGCTCACTACAAAACAAGGTCACGAGTCGGCCCGAATGAGTTTCGTTACTTTTTACCCTTGTCTATACGGTCTAGCGGAAAGGTTCTAAGCGGTTTCGTGGTCTAGTGGTACAATTCTGGATTTCCGATTATGGCGTTCTGCGTTCGATTCCCGTCGGTGTTTTTTTTTTAAGGTTATGTGTTTTTTTTTTCAAAATTCGCTAAAAAAATTTTGTTGTCTTATTATTGTTGCCGAGCTTTAAGATAGCTCTTATTAATTTTTTTGCCGATTGATATAAATATTATTGTTTTATTAGTGACTGATAATATTATTATTAATACTTTTTAGTATTGATGCCGTTACTAATTCATACATTTCGATTTAAATTTCTGTATTAAATTTAAGTAAACCAAAGCGAACACTTCGGATAATAGTACTTAGAGTTTTTAGGTGTAAGGCATACAGTACCGAGTTTACCAACGGGAATTAATCTCAGTACAATCATCATATTGTACAATCATTATTAATTACTTATTTTTTTTTGTGGTCATTCCTTTGTTTTTAAGTTTCACGGTATGTAAGATTGTTGCTGTTTAAAAAAAAAACTAGACGCCAATAGATCGAATCGTAAGTTAAGTTGTGTTTTCTTGCTTAATAAAACATGCCTAACAACCCCGCATAACACTAGCGGAGCTTTTCTAGTTTAGCTGGCAGAACTGGGTGGCGCTCACGAACTCCACAGCTGGAGCTGTTGACTGCCCACATTACTCTCCGGTGTTAGATTCGCTCTAATTAAAATCCTTACCTTTTTAAAATTATAAGAAAATCGTGTTGCAAGACATAGTATTAAAATACAAACAAAAAATTGTAAGTTATATCAGATCACTCCCTCCCCCCCCCATAAAAAGCCATCTTCAAACCACTCCTCGATCGAACACTATGCTTTTTCAAGCATATTGGGATCTGGCCATCAACAAAAGATTTATATTTAGCCTGATCTAAAGAATTTAAGACCGCATTATTTAATTCGCAATATGTTTTTACAGACATATTTCTCATCCAGCCTTTTTGTTTTGATGACAGGCTTCAAGTGCGAACAGTGAGAATGCACTAAAAATCGATATAACCAAGTCTATGTACCGTATTTAAAGATTTATCTATAAAAATACAATTCATAATTCGATAGATACCGATCATTTGGAGTTTATTTCAGAAATAGTATATTATTTTATATGGAGGAAAAGTATCACTTTTCCTCCAAATAAAATATGCTGTTTTTTCTTCAAATGTCGACAAATTAATGCAAAAACATCTCTTTTTAATAGTAATAATATCTAATTATTATTAAAGATAAATGGGTTCGCAAGGCGGCTTAGACCACGGTCGTAGGTGGCCTTGTTTAGACCGGTGTCGGTGAATATAATGTAACATGAAGCTGTCAGTGGACACTGTCAACAATAATTATTTTTTTAAGATTCCGTCTCCGATTGCGTTTTAATTCCGTATTGATAAGCACTTATTGAGTAAGTTCGATTAAATAATACCCAATTTGTTCCTAAATTAGTGATTTTTAGAAATGCAGTCACAAATTGAGTGATAAATACAAATTATAGTTTAATAAATCTTGAGTTGTTGACCCTTATTTTGTTGTCTGTTTGTATTGTATCTATGTTGCTATGACAACACTTTTACCTCCGCCGGCGGAAAAGTGAAAAGTAAAGCTCCGGCGGAGGAAAAACGAAACTTCACGGCCGCCTACAGAGTCGAGTAATGACGGATTTACTGACGTTTGAAGAAAAAATAGATTTTCCTTAAATGTATCTCATCAAATTCGAACGAAGAGAACAGTTCAAGAATTAAAAGTTAATGTTTTACAGAGTGCCTTGATGACACACGTACGGATCATGAATTAGCTAAGAATATTAGCCAAAGTTTAATCTATGAAAATTTATTTTACATTGTCTCACAGTTTCATATTAGAAAAATAAATGCGTATCAATTCTATTTCTAAAAGATCGATGTTACCCAGTTTTATGTAGAAAATAGCCGATATTTGATTCTTATATTTGAAACATCGTTCTCCTACGACGACTTATGAAAATAAGAGAAAAACAGGGTTAACGTGGCTAGAGAGCGCGCTTTGTATTACAGGCGTGTTGAAAAATTTCTCAACACACGTGTTGAAAAGTAATTTAGACAGTACTCTATTTGAATAGATGACCGATGCTGTCAATTTGACAGCATATTTGATTTGACATTTTGACTTAACAGTGGTGGATAACGCAACAATTACTTTTCAACACACGTATTGAAAAGTTGATTTCAACATTCCTGTGAAGAATCTGAAGACTTTTTTTTTGCGTCATAGGTGGTCGTAGGGAAAGTAGTGTGCATTAAACTCGTGTAGTATATTTTTAACCTCGGAGGATTTTCGCACTCGGTTAACGCCTCTGGCCAAATAACATCCTTTTTTGAAAACTAGCACTTTCAACGCTTATAACCTAATATACTATTGTTTACAATTTTATTTGTGCGGAATCGACTATGTAAACTTTTATATCAGAAAAATTATCGATTTTTTGATTTGCGTCTCTTCAAAATAATTGATTAATAGAGACAAAAGTGTAAAAATCGTTTAAAAAGGTGAAAATTGTATTGTTTTTTTTGTTGCAGATAAATGCGTTGACTGAATGCTTCAAGCACTAACAATGTGAATGCCTTAAAGCTCGACATAAAGAAGTCTAGTTTAAAGCTTACGTGTGAAGAAAAATTATCCACTGTTTTATTTATATAAAAAGGTTTTTTTAGTCAAAAATCGATCCTTGACAGACAGTGGAATGACAATCCATTTTTTACAATAAAAGTTTAAAACTCATAATTTTCCATGAAAAATTTCTCACTTAAAAATTGGTTTTCGATATGCTGATCTAAGAAAAATATGAGGCTTTCCCATTTTTCCTTAGAAACAATTTAATTCTCAACTTTATATGTGAAAGATCGGGTTTTATCCTCCTGTTTGATGAAAGCATATTTTTAACCCTTCTATCTGTGAACAATCGATTTGAAAAATTCATTGCTTCATATTTTTTTTTTTGGAAAAAAATATATTTTCCACAATTATTTATATCTGGTTTATGTAAACGACCAAATTTTTAGAATGATCTGTTTAGTGGTTCTCCTGAAACGTCTAAGGTACCATCCACCTTGAGACACCCTGTATATGTGTCCTGCACATCATTCTATGGTCATTTCAAGCTTTAAAGAGCATTTTTTATACAAATCCCGTGATAACATTGGTATTCACCTTGTTCTTTGAAATTTACCAAAAATTCACTTTGCATCTCTTCAAAATAATCGATTGTTAATAGTTTTGTTTAAGAAAAATTGGTAGAGACAAAAGTATAAAAATTCGGTTTTTTCGAGTTAAAAAGGCGAGAATTGTATTGATGTTTTACATATTAATGCACTGACTGCATTATTCAAGCACGAACCATGGGAATGCTTTAAAGCTCGAAATAAAAAAAAAATAGTTTAAAGCATACATTTGAAGACAAATCTCCTACAGTTTCAATTATGAAAGAATATTTTTAAGTTAAAAATCGATCTTCGATAGACAGTGGTATAACAATCGATCTTTTGCAAATAAATGTATGAAAAATCTCATATTGTTCTATAAAAAAATTTTTCGATTAAAAATCGATTTACGATATGTCGATCTAATAAAAAGATGGGGTTTTCTCATTTCTCTTTAGAAAGAATTTATTGCTTAACTTTATCTGTGGAAGATCGAGTTTTATTCTGCTGTTTGATGAAAGTATATTGTATACACTTTCATCTGTGAAAATCAATTATCCACGTTTATGTCAGAAAAATACAATTTACTCATTTTTTTTTCTTTTGAAAAAGCGGTTTTCCACGTTTATACCTGTGATTTATACTTAAAAAATCTTCCGGCCCTTCTCATTAAGTGATTACTATTATCCCAAATAAATTTGCATCGTCCTGCATATCGTTCTATGGCAGTGTCAAGCTATAACGAGCCTTTTTTAAACAAATCCCGTGATAACATTGATATTCACGTTGTTCTTCAGAATTCACCTAAAATTCAGTTTGCATTTCTTAAAAATAATGAATTATTCATAGTTTTGTTTAAGGAAAATTGATAGAGACAAAAGAATAAAAATCGTTTTTTTTTTCGAGTTAAATAGGCGAACATCGTATTGATGCTCTACAGATAATTGCGAGGATAAGTGCATTGACTGCATAATTCAAGAACGAACAATGTGAATGCCCTAAAGGTCAAAATAACGAAGTCTAGTTAAAAGCTTAGGTGTGAAGACAAAATATCTACAGTTTCGTTTAATGAAAAATAATTTTTTAGTCAAAAATCGTTTCTTGACAGAAAGCAGGTATTGCAATCGACTTTTTTAACAAACAAGTGCGTGCAAAATCTCATATTTTTCTATAAGTCGATTTTCGATATGTTGATATGGGGCTTTCTGATTTCTTTTTATGAAGAATATATTGATTAATTTTATCCGTCATAGATCGAGTTTTATTGTACTGTTTGATGAAAGGGTTATTTCCAACACTTTCATCTGTGAAAAATCGATTACCCACAGCTTTATGTCAGAAAAATTAATTTCCCTTATTTATACCTCTGATTTATACTTAAAAAAATCTTACGAGTACCTTCCCATTAAGTAGTTTGAGACCTTATCTCAAATAAATGTGCATGTGTCCTGCATATTATCATTCAAGCTCGAACGAGCCTTTTTTGTAACAAATCGCATGCTAATATTGATATTCACTTTGTTCCTTGAAATTTCCCTAAATTTTAGTTTACATCTCTTCAGAATAATCGATTATTCATAGTTTTGTTACAGGAAAATTAATACGGACAAAATTAAAAAAAAATATGTTTTTTCAACTTAAAAAGACGAACATTGTTTGTATTGCTGTTGACCTAAGAAAAATATTGTTACGGCTAACCTAACAACCATCCGAACGTTTTTGTGCTACCCTATACAACTAGCCG
>JAEQML010079265.1:0-12068 GCA_016904865.1 Pissodes strobi | reverse complement strand
ATCATAGTCACCATCGTGGTTTGCCATAGGCGGTTGTTGTTTTGGAGTGCATGGCTCATTGATTTCGTCATCGGAAAGTTCAGAATCCTCATTTTCAGAAGGGATTTATCAAAGATTATGGCATTTGGCCACTATTTTATGCCCGTAGAATGTTATTTTCGAAAAATAAGAGGTGTGACTTGTCGGTTACGAAAAAAAGAGGTGTCACTTGTTCGGTTTAGGGACGATCGATCCTCCCATGCGGGAATATACATAATTATCGAATTTTACGATAGAACGCAAGTTCAAAAAAATGATTTCAAAATGAGCGCATTCGAAATTATACCCTAGGAGCTCTAACTATAATTTTGTGAAGAAAACTGATCTTTATTTTAACAATTTTTTTTATGGCAGTGGCACACACACTAAAGGGAGATCCTATGGCACTCGACGAGCGGTGTGTTTACGAATATATTGATTGACATGGTTCTTAAATAGATGTAAGTTGTAATTAGGGGGAAACAGATGTCCTGGGAGTGAGTTCCACAGTGATGCAGTGCGCCAGACAAAGGAGTCCTTCTAAAGCGACGTTCTAGGTGTTTATATAGCTGTAACGGGTGTACCCTAGCCGTCTGCCGTGACTGTCTGACAGGTGCTGCTGGGGCGGGGTGATGCGGGCCAAATCCCGGGAACAGCTGCCGTGAAAATATCTATAAAACAGGGAAATCTCGACCACATATCTGAGGTGTTCCAGACTATCCAGATACCGGGTCAACTCCGGGTCGCCGATGAGACACACCGCTCTCTTCTGAATGAAATCCAACAGCTTTAAGTGCGGCACCTCAGATGTGTGACCCATACTCTAAGCACGGTCTTATTTGCGCTTTGTAGTTTTTTTCTTACGAAATAGCAACGTAGTCATGCCAAACATATTGCTGTTATGCTGTTGACCGAGACATCCAGTACTCCAATTTGCCGACGTTGAAGGAATGGTCGATCCTGTCATAATGATGTCAGGGTACGCCGTATTGGCTTTCTTGGTAAACGTGGTTGCTTGGGTTTTTGCATAATTAAATTGAACTAAATTCCTGTAGCTCCAAGTTCGAACTTTCTCAAGATCTTGATTTATTGTTGTAATCTGCAGTGATAAGTCTCAGTCACTGGTAAAGGTTTTTTTCTTCAAACGTCAGTAAATCCGTCATTACTCGACTGTGTAGGCGACAGTGAAGTTTAATTTTTCCTCCGCCGGAGCTTTACTTTTCACTTTTCCGCCGGCGGAGGTAAAAGTATTATCATAGCAACATAGATACAATACAAACAAACATCAAAATAAGCGTCAACAACTCAAGAGTTATTAAACTAAAATTTGTATTTACCACTCAATGTGTGACTGCATTTATAAAAATCACTAATTTAGGAACAAATTGGTTATTATTTAATCTAACTTACTCAATAACTGCTTATCAATACGGAATTAAAACGCAATCGAAAATGCAATTTTAAAAATATAATTATTGTTGACAGTGTCCACTGACAGCTTTATGTTACTTACTATAGCAACAACCTGAGCCTATTCACCGACACCGCACCGGTCTAAGCCGCCTTGCGAACCCACTTATCTTTAATAATAATTATTATTACTATTAAAAAGAGACTTTTTGCATTAAGGCTGCCCTTGCCTAGACGAACTGCAACACCTGCGGGGCAGCGGAAGGAGGCGAGGTATCGAAATCTAACGCGAAAGGCGGAGCGTCAACTTTGGACTCTCGAATAAATCCAGGGTCGCAACGCGAAAATTACTTTTACACGGTGCGATAGCTGGACGTTGCATTGTAGTAGATTGCCCGCGACCGTTTATTTGGCTTATTTTTCGAGCCCGTAGGCACTTTAGGGCTAAAAAGGTTTGACATCGGTTTTTTGTAGAAGGGGTCTTGTAGATACTAATCCCGTTTGTCGTCAAAAAATCATTGGGTCCATAAGGGTGCAAATCAAAAAATTTCAGTTAAGGGTATCATAAAATTGTGCTATTAATTACACATCACTGGAAAAAAAACTGGAGAGGGTTTCTGTACAAATTATATTTTTTTAAATAATTGAAAATTACGTCACGGGCACTTACGAACCCTTCATAAAAATGCGTTTTTCTCAGTTTCGTTCCGTCAATATTTTAAATATTTTTTAAACATTTTGTGTTCACCCCGCGATATCTTGAAAATTATTGATAATAGGAAAAAATGTTACTCTTGTTAAAATATAGAGCATAGTTTTTCTCATGTGATGGAAGTTATTTCATATTTTAAAAAAATATGTTGAGGTCGGTATTTAATTATTTCTGGGGTAAAACCAATATTTCAGGCTCTCCGCGTCGACCGACTGGCGCGCCATGACCGTTCATGCAGCAGTGACTTATGAAAAGCTAATCGGATGTCGTATTTTTATAATCTGTGTACGTAGATCTGTGTAGTAGTCGAGTGAATACGTTTCCGAGTGCCGATCACACGCATTGAATATCATAAGTGAAAGATAAACGTTTATACTCGTGGATAGATGAGCGAGGTTTTCATGGTCTAGTATTATTGTACTACTAAGATTGTCTGGGATTTAGTAAATGAGCTAAAAAATAATATTTATTATTCATAAATAGAAAAAGTAATGATAAACGGTCAAAAAAAGATCGCTGTCATCGATATTTTCCTATCCCTCATACCTATACGAGAACTACATTTTCTTGGGCCTTCGGTTTTTTATATACGGAACTGTTCTTGCAGGTTCTTTGTTCCCAGGCAGGCACATGATAAAATGCATTCAACATGTTTTTTTTGCATGCACATAGCTTGCGAAGCAATAAAAAAATAGTCAAAATATCAAAAATTGCATTTTTAGTTTCTTATGGGAATTTCTGGTTTTCACCATTATTATATATTAAGTAGTACTAACCGCAAGTAATAGATAAAAAACTGTAGGTATATAAGGTGCTTATAATATATCCCTATAATAATTTTTTGTTTTAGTTTTTTGCTTAGTAATTGTAGTCAATTCGTTAATAACACGATAGTCTCGTTATTAGAGCCTGCAAGTCTTTGAAATGTATACTAAAAACACATTTAAAAACTAAATTTAAAGTTTTATCAATGTTTTAACTTTGCATGCGCGAACGTAAGTATCTTGAAAACGAATCAAAATGAAACATAATTTTACATTATTGGAAATGGAAAGCTTAGGAAAAATGAATGTTTTTATGTCTCTTGGAAAATTTTGATCCCATGCATTCCTTTTTTTCGAAATATGGTCGATTGAAACCATTCAAACGTTTTATATTCAGATTTTGGTGGAGGGAGAAGGAAAAACTTCAATAATTAATTTTAGGAGAACGGGAAGAGGTACGGGGTCGAAATTTTTATGGTAGGTGCGCCCTACCAACCCTAGACCATACGGCGGAGACCGGGGCTCTAATTTAAGGGGGGATTTTGGGGGGAAACCCCTTTTTTCGCCCGTATCTCTGCAACGAAGGCTCGGATCGAAGTTCTGTGAAACGATGACCCCGCTTGTTGAAGTTTTCACTTCTATCGTGTGGTCTTAAGCACACACAATTTTTTTTTATTCCTTTGCGTATTGAACGGAATGTCTCGTGGTTTGTGCTGGTATTTTTATTTTTTGTTGTGTAATATTTTGTTTTGCATCGAGTATATGTGCCTATAGTGAATATTAGTTTTTTGGTTTATTTGACTTATTAGATTTGTTAAGTGTGAAAATGGACATTCCGGGGGATCGTCGAAAGAACAAAAAAACTCGCCTCAAACTTAGCGCTAAGAGGAAACGCCCGGGCCCGAAAAAACAAATCTAATCGGGTGTCGTAAAACTTTGTAGGGTCCTCTACCAGCATGGAAGGCGGTTTTGCGAGAGCATTGCAATGCATGGCCTAATTTATAATAAATTAATAGCTGATGGAGACAGCAACTGTTACAAAAAAATTCTTGACTCCCATCCTTATGAACATTTGATAGTAAAAAAATTAGAATGCCGAAATCACCTACTAAGAAATTATTCTAGAAAAATACGAGAGTTAGTTAAAGATAAAAACGCAGGTCCGTTGGTTCTTCGTAAAGCTATTGAGGTGAGTAAATGATGTCAACTATGTTGGGGTTTGAAACCTTCGGCAACATGCACTAAAACGGAATTTTATCCACAATACCGAAACAGAAATATTGCACTCGACGCGCGTTTCGCTAACCATGTTAGCATCATCAGGAGATGATTAAAACATACAAACAGTTTTAATTATCTCCTGATGATGCTAACATGGTTAGCGAAACGCGCGTCGAGTGCAATAATTCTGTTTCGGCATTGTGGATAAAACTCCGTTTTAGTAAATGATGGTAAACTACACATCAAATGCACTCACAAATACTTTAAATTTTGGTTCTTGCTGTACAAAACAAAATTTTGAAAAAAAAACTCATGGACAAAATAAGAAATTAGTGAATTCAGCTCTGCATACTTTAAACTAATATTTAAGTAGTTATCTGACGTGTAGTTTATATTGATATTTATAGTTAGTATATGATACATGTATCAAATCACTTATGCCCAGTTTCAAATATTTCCTATGACAACGATTGTTAATACAATTGTAACCATAGTAATTATAGGCTTCATAACTTTATACAATAGGTATCTGGTACTTCAGAAACCGGGCATTAGATATTTTTATGGTTATAGAAAGAACAACTCAGACATAGGTTTGCCATAACAAGAGCTATAGCCCATAGAAAGAATGAACAACTACCATTAGATGAAAAAATTAAATTACTAAGAATGGACATAGACAATTCCCTTAGTCACGTATTTGGCGAACACAGGAATTGAGGTCAAATCGGTTACTTTTGTCAAAAAGAGAACAAACCCACAGACACAATTTATGCCGATTTAAAAATGACAGGTGGGTTTTAAGTGTTTTAATAAGTTAATAATCAATATCAATTAACAATCTATTTTTTAGATCTATCTGAAAAATTACATAATTTAAAAAATCAATTATCCCGAAACTGTTATAGTCTGATTCATGATGTTGACAATAACATAGTAGAACAATTTAATTCAATTATCGCTAGAATGATTGGTGGTAAAAGAATAAGTTATTGCTTACGAGGTAGTTATCAAAGTCGTTGTTCCGCTGCCGTCGTAGACCACAATACTAAAAAACCAATTTACGTCATAAAAAAATACTTGCAAGAAGGTATTAGTTCATCTAGTTTTTCAAAAAAAATTGAATTTGGTAAATCATAGAAGAGTTCGTCGAAAACTGTTTTCGATATCAAATTCTGCAGATAAAAAAGGATATGGGGACGAATGTCAGAAAACCAGATGCTTAGACGACCTTAAGCAAGAAAAACATAATTTTCTGGAAAGACCTTCTAAATCTGAAGATGAGTTGAAATTAATAGAAGTTGGAACACGGGATCAAACAAATTCAGATTTATGGCATTTAGAGCGCAGAAAAAGAATAACAGCCTCTAATTTTGCCGAAGTATGTACAAAATTTGGTGTCAGAAATAATGGGGCCACACAAAAGTTGGTGGAAAAAATTCTTTATCCTAAGATTTTTTTTTCTTTAAGTACGAATTGGGGCAACGAAAACGAGCAAAAGGCTCTTAGAGGATTAGAAAGGATAATAGGGAAGCCGCTTCCCCTGATGGTCTCATAGAGGAGAAAGGAGTGGTATAAATAAAATGCCCATATATGCAGCCAAAGACCCTACCCCAGATCGAGCGATAATGGATAGGAAAGTTACTTTTTGGACAAAAGATGGAACTATCAACAAGAATCATAAATGATACTATCAAATTCAGGGACAAGTATTTATTATGAAAAGGACGTATTGTTGTTTTGCCGTTTGGACGCCTTTCGGAACAAAGATTGCGATTATTTTTAAAGATGAAGTTTTCTGGGAAAAAGTGAAAAACCAACTTTCTACTTTTTATATGAAATGCCTTTTGATCAAACTTATCCTCGAAGATCAAAACATATACCCATCCGGAATATTTCTGTTAAAACCAATAAGTAGCATATTTTTAATTTTTTTTTAAATAGTGTTAAATTTATTTATGCACTTATTAATTTAAAAAAAATAGTGTTGTTAAATTTATTTATGCACTTAACTATATTAATAAATGATTTATGTTCGTTCACTATAGGGTCGTTTTTAAGTAAAACTTTAACATCTTTGAGTGTTAAAGAAACCCTAAAGTTCCTAATCCGATACTTCACACTCCATAGCGCAAACATGACGAATTTCTCTCTCATATCAAATTATTACTAACTAAATTAGTACTAACTTCAAACAATACAATTTGCTAAGCGCCAGCAAGAATAATATGTTAACCGTCCAAATATTTCAAATCCGTCTCTGGCTTACTTACCCTAGTACCTACAATAAAACTCGCGTCGAGGCGCTACGTTACGGCTAGATAAAATGATTAAAAATGCATTTGTAGACGCTCGGGCGGGAGTAAATTGCAGCCACATTTTTTAAAATTTTGGAACGATTTTTGGTTCATAGTATTAAGGAAGGTTCCGAACATGCTTGTAATTAGTTTTAAGACCGATTCGACTAGGTTTAAGGTTCTGAAAACTACACAGAAAAATGCCTTTTTTAGGTTATTTTTATCTATAGATTTGAAACATTTTAGATTCATTTTGGAAACGGAAATATAGTTACAAGCATGCATTGATATGTATTCTAACAAATAAAAAAAAAATTGTAAGAAAATGTTAAACGGTATTCACAGCATTTGGTCCAGGCCAAACCCTTGCAAAACATGGTATACGCTAGATTGAAGGGGAGCCTTAATTTGTCGACATTTGAAGAAAAAACAGCATATTTTATTTGGAGGAAAAGTTACTTTTCCTCCATATAAAATAATATACTATTCTGATCTAAATTGGGAGACAAGGGTACTGTCATAGACAAAACTGTAAACAGGATTATTGGTTTCGGTTAGCAGGTCATTGATATAGATGAGAAACAGAGTTAGTAAAAGTATTGCACCCTGAGGCACTCCCGTATTTATGGTGATCCTGGCTGAGATGTTTCAATCAATTGCATCGGTTCTTAAAGAAACTGGCAAGCCAGTTGCAGAGAGACCCTGGCAGTTTTTTGAGCAATTCGTCATGCCAAACTCTGTCGAATGCCTTCGAAATATCTGACGCAAACCCTCGAGATTCTCCGTAGTTCTCTATTGCTCTACTTCATATATGTGTGATATAGGTAGTGATGAGCGAGACTAGTCTTGGTCTTGCGGTCTTGATCTTAGTCTTGCAGAAAAGACAAGACCAAGACCAGCTCCAGGTCTGCAAGACCAAGAGCAAAACCGAGCAGTGCAAGGCTTATGCAAGAGCAAGACCAAGACTTAGCATGCAAGAGTCTTGTGGTCTTGCGTTTTTTTCTCACAATTTTTATTTGTTGACATATTGCTCTTAATTCTGGGATCGAAATTGTTGGGTCGAAATATGGAGAAAAAACCTTCTATAAACGTCTGTCAAAATCATTTTGTTTGTGGGATATATGCAGGGAAAGTTAGACCGTATTCACTATTTGCTCACCGCATTGCATGTAAATGAATAAGAGTGTATTCGAGGAAAAAGAGCAGTCAATTTTTTAAAGAAAATTATACTCATAATTACAAAAATCTAATTTGGATTTTAAACAAATTACAGAAGCGACCGATTTTTCGATGTCATTTTGGCCAGTAAGCCCTTTGGGGCTATAATAATACGCATATTCTGATATTGTAAAGTGATACAAATTTATCACTGATAAATTGAAGCATCATCCTGGGCTCTTCACATACAGTGTGTCCGAAAAGAATGTATTTGGGATCTTAAAAACTATAAGAGATAAAAAATTGGTTAAATGGACAACGTTGCAAGATATTTAATTGCTAGTTCAATTCTGCTTTGATAATGAATTAATATTAATAAATTTATAATTCATAATAATGAATTATTTATCTTTCTTTAATTTTCGACATATTTTCAAAAACCAAAAGATTTTATTTGTAAAAATGGCTAATTTTATGTAATTTTTAAATTTTTGTTTCTACCTACTATATTTTTTCGACAAAATATAATATAGAGTTCAACAGTCGTCCCTGTAATACGCTGTGTAATTTGGTTGTTATTCTTTAATTGTTATTTGTTGTTTGTAATGTTCATTGTAAGCCGCAATATTATCTATCTTAATCCTGTTATGAAATATAAATGTTAAGGTTACGAGAGAAAAGCACAATACTGATAAGATTCATAAATGCTTGTTTTTCTTCTAACAAGGAATAATGATTTCTATGACATGCATATAAAAATTACATATTTCATCATTAGAAACCCTTTCTATCATCTCTTTCCTTATATCGTTTTTTGTCTCTAGTTTGTTTTGCGGGTTGTTTTTTATTTAATTAATTGTATTTCATTAAACAAAGGTAGTACTTAAGAAACGTTTTGTTTTTGAGCTTAAGGCCCTTGTTTTGTTTTTTTATCAAATTGTAAAATTAAACTAAGTATTCTAAAAGTAGCTTTCGCCTCTAACAGAGCCTCGATGATGAGTTAATATAATTCGAAACGTTGGCAAGATACAATAATTGGTTTTCTTGACACCTGACCAACAATTCTGCAAACACCATTTAAATTATACATTTTGGTCACCATCTTTACCTACTGGTTTATATCTCGACAACAAAAAAGATCGAATCAGTTTTAAAGTAGCATTGAACTAGAAATTAAATAGCATACAACTTTTTCCATTAAACCTAGTTTCTAGCACTTATAGTTTTTAAGTTCGTATTCCAAGAATGAGTGAAGAAAAGTACACTTTATCGCACCCGAGTAGGTAAAATTGTTAACGAATTTATAATTTTTTTATGGCAGTGGCACACACACTAATGGGAGACCCTATGGCGCTCGACGAGCGGTGTGTGTGCGAAGATGATGATTGACACGGCTCTTGAATATTTGTAACTTGTAATTAGTGGGAAACAGATGTCCTGGGAGTGGGTTCCACAGTGATGCCGTGCGCCAGACAAAGGAGTTCTTGTAAAGCGATGTTCTAGATGTTTTCAGTTGTACGACGAACTGGTGCGCTCTTGCCGTCTGTCGTGACTATCTGACAGGCGCTGCCAGGGGCGGGATGAGGCGGACCAAATCCTAGGAACATCTGCCGTGAAAGTATCTGTAAAACAGAGATATCTCGGCTACATGTCTGCGGTGTTTCAGACTATCTGGATTCCGGGTCAACTCCGGGTCGCCGACGAGACGCACAGCTCTCTTCTGAATGGAATCCAGCAGCTTTAGGGTGTGCTTTGGCGCGGCACCCCAGATATGTGAGCAAAAGTCTAAGCACGGTCTTATTTGCGCTTTGTAGAGTAAGAGCAACTGCTGCGGTGTATAGAGTTTTTTGTTGCGAAATAGCGTACCAAGCTTCTGGGAGGCTGATTTTGCGATGTTAGCAACGTGGTCATGCCAGGACATATTGCTGTTGACCGAGACACCCAGCAGTCCGATTGACGAGGATGAAGGAATGGTCGATCCTGCCATAATGATGTCAGGACCCGCTGTATTGGCCCTCTTGGTAAGCGTGGCTGCTTGGGTCTTTGCTGCATTGAACTGATCGGTCGCCCCAAGTTTGAACTTTCTCCAGGTCTTGATTAATTGCTGTAATCTGCTCCTGTCTGCGGTGATGAATCACAGTCGCTGATAAGGATTCTTCTGATTTAAAGTGTACTGTCATCTGCAAAACTGTAAACACGATTATGTATTTCGGTCAGCAGGATATTAAGACAGATGAGGAGAGTTAGTAAAAGTATCGCGTCCTGAGGCACGCTCGCGTTGATGGTGAATGTGTCCGAGATGTGTCCATCGACTGCAACGTGCAGAGATCGGCTCTTAAGGAAACTGGCAAGCCAGCTGCAGAGAGAGGCTGGCAGTCCGAAGCACGGTAGTTTGTTGAGCAGTCCGTCATGCCAAACTCTGTCGAATGCCTTTGAAATATCCAACGCAATCGCTCGAGACTCTCCGTAGTTCTCAATTGCCCTAATCCATATATGAGTGACATAGGCCAATATCTATCTCCTGTCGATCTCTCTTGGTGAAAGCCGTATTGATTATCGCTGATTATTTTGTTGTTCTCGAGATACTTGAGTCGTTACTGATTGATTACACGTTCCATGACTTTGGAGATTATTGGAAGAAAGGCAATTGGACGATCGTTTCAGGGCGTGGTTTTCTTGCCGGTGTTTTGTGACAGGTTGCACTCGAGCGACTTTCCAGGAAGATGGGTAAATCCCTTACGGAAGACAGAAAAAAAAGCCTGGAAAAAGGCGTGTTAGTTCGTTGGCGCAGTTCTTTAACAGGATGGCAGGTATTCCGTCCGTCATTTGCTGAGAAATGCATACAACTGATGTGCAGTTCTTCATTGAGCAATAATAATTTTGGTTTACTTTAAAGCTCCGCTATCGGGCCTGCTAAGAATCTACTTGTATAGAAGGACGTAAAATCTAGTGACTGATATATATTTTTTCAGACTTGTGAAATTTTATTACAGGAAGATATTCTAAACATTTTTCAGAATAACTGCATCAATTATGGGCAACCATGTATTAAAAAATTTACTTAAAAAGTAAGTATTTTTACTTTAAAAAAATTACCTGATTTACTAGTTAAAATTTGTCGCTGTGGTACTTAATATTGAAAAACCATAATTTGCATACTGACAAATACTGTCTCTTTCTTTAAAGCTTTATTTACTTTAAAGGACTTAAAAAACTCTTTTTTTTATTTTCTTTGTAAAAATTTCCTCGAGTAATAATCTACAAAAAGTGCAAGATTTGCAAGAGTCTTGCAGCAAGACCAAGACCAAGCCCACTTATTAGGCTGCAAGACCAAGACCAAGACTAACCCGGTATTGGTCTTGCATTTGCTTATCACTAGATATAGGTCAATATATCTCATGTCGATCTCTGTTTGCGGAAGCCGTATTTGTTATCGCTTATTATTCTATTGGCCTCGAGGTACTTGAGTAGTTGCTGATTGACTATCCCTTCCATGACTTTACAGATTATTGGAAGCAAGGCAATTGGACGATAGTTTGATGGCATGGTTTTCTTGCCTTTTTTGGTGACAGCATCAACAGGTACTTAATCCATCACAAACATAACCTATAAGTGTATTACCGAACATAAAATTCCGGTTCGCAACTGCTCACGATATCTTTCAAACAGCGGCTACATCAATGCTTTATGAAATATTTTTAAAAGGGAACATGCTAAAAAAGCGGGGCACATGCTTAACCTTTTTTGCTTACAAGAGAAACAGGCAACATGCTGCAAATCACAATAATATAAGGGTATCCTCTTAGTGCGCCAGTGGTTATCTCTTCAGCGAACAAGTTTAAGAAAACTGTAGGACCGAGTAGTACGAATTGGGCATAAGGACTGGTAACGAAATGCCATAAAATTCCTATTTGAACAGCTTTTGATTTTATGACAGTTTTTTAACTAGTGCAATAAATTCCCCCGCATTGCGTAATGCAATTAGAGATAATTTTAGGAAGTACGCATGCTGTACCTACAGGGTGGCCCGTTTATTATGGGATGACACCTTACCTCAGAATCTACGGGGTGTACCAAAAAAAGTTTAAAACAAATGTTATTTGGATTTTTTAAGGTTTTTAAAATATATTTTATACATGAATAGTATTCGTGTTTTCGTGGACAAGTATCAACTTCCTTATTTCCAAACTTTTTTTGATAAAATCGATATTTTTATTTATATCTTAAATATGCTTTTACCGATTTTGTTAAAATTTAACAAGGTTATCTGTAGTAATAGGCTGCTCATTTAGCCTTTATTAGATTAAAAATAGAATGTCCAGCGGAGTCCCGGAGGCATCATATCGAATATTATTGACAAAGAAATGTGCGCCACTGACTCTTTTAAACATTTTATATTTTTTTTCGTATTAAGCAACTAAAAATTCAACTTTTTTGTTTCTTAATTTGTTTTCGTATCTTGCTTCGTTTTCGAGAAAAAAAATAAAA
>JAEQML010079262.1:0-12069 GCA_016904865.1 Pissodes strobi | reverse complement strand
CCCCCTCTGGTTCGCGCCAATACCGCGACTTCAAACGGATCGTTACCCATTGGTGCTCAGTGGACCTTACTCTCGAGTCTTTTGCTCAATCAACTCGAGGCATTGCTCGAGATGCTACCGTAATAATCGCAGTTTCTAAGGATAATTCCGGCTTTGTAAGCGCGTTTTAGTTTGGCGGTGGCTTGATTAAATTTATACTTTTTATGGACTCTCTCCCGGATAATGAAAGGACGATTCTCGTTCTTTGGAAAAGAGGTTTATTACAATTGGATCTTTGCGACCGTGAAAGAGGATGTGGAAATCCGAGCTTGTGCTCCTTTGTGCGGAAACTGATAGTTCATACATTTACAGGAGATGTTTATTCGGATTTGCCTTGAGTCACTCAATTGAGGATTATTTATTGATGAGTTGATGTATTTTTATATCTTTCCCACCTTTTTTTTGTAACTTTTAAACATATATACTCATATCAATAATTTTTGAAATAGTTGCTTGTGGTTTTCTTCTTCAGAATCATCATCATCATCGTCTCGAGCCATTGTCTGGGATGGTATCGTAATAATCGCAACTTCTTAAATAAATTTCGCTTTTGTAAACTCGTTTCACTTTGGGCATGGCGTTATTAAATAAATCTTTTTTAAAGCTCTTCGGATAATAAAGTTCCAATTCCCTATTAGAGATGTTTATCAGACATTTAAAGGAATATTTATTTAATTTTGTCTCCAATCATTCCAATTAATCATTATCAACCAACCATTTCTTTGTGGGCTTAGCAGTCTTTCAATTTTAAATAGTCCAGTTTATTTTGTTGATTGATATTAATGTTTATAACAGAATATCCCCAAATTTAAATATAAAGCATCCCTACTGGCCAATAATGTTATAAATTTGGTTCTAAAATTAATGATTTTATAAAGAATGGTGAATCATACAAAGTTAAGTTATGAAATCGGGAGAACATTATTTTGATTTATGTTCATTTTTACACTATATCTCCGAATGTAAATGTAAAAAGTATTCATAAAGACCAAAAATATCGATATTATAAATTCAGTTCTAATATTAATGGTTTTATAAAGAATGGTGAATCATACAAAGTAAAGTTATGAAATCGATGATCTATTACAGTAATGGAAATAATTTTTTAATACTTTTTAAAATATAATATGTTCAAATGTGAATGTAAAAAAAACCTCAATAAAGGCAAAAAATGTCGATATTACAAATTCAGTTCTAAAATTAACTATTGACGAAATTTAAAGAATTGTGAATCATGCAAAGTAAAGTTATGAAGTCGATGATCTATTACAACAATGGGAATAAATTTTTAATACTTTTTAAAACATAATATCTCCCAATTTGAATGTAAAAAAACATCCATAAAAGCCAAAATATCGATATTATAAATTCAGTTCTAAAATTAATGATTTTATAAAGAATTGTGAATTATACAAAGTAGTTATGAAATCGTTGTTCTATTACAGGAATGGAAATAAATTTTTAAAACTGTTTAAAATATAAAATCTCCGAATGTGAATGTAAAAAACCTCCATAAAGGTCAAAAATGTCGATATTACAAATTCAGTTCAAAACTTAAAGATTTTTTAAAGAATGGTGAATCATACAAAGTAGTTATGAAATTGATGATCTATTACAATACTGGGATTAAATTTTTTTAATTTCTTTTAAAATATAATATCTATAAATGTAAATGTAAAAAACCTCCATAGAGGTCAAAATTGTCGATATTACAAATTCAGTTCTAAAATTAAAGATTTTTTAAAGAATGGTGAATCATACAAAGTAGTTATGAAATTGATGATCTATTACAACAAGGGGAATAAATTTTTAATACTTTTTAAAATATAATATTGTCAAATATAATAATTCATAAAGCTACTAACTAATTATCAAGTTTGAACTTGAACTTGGGAATTAT
Source organism: Pissodes strobi (assembly GCA_016904865.1). Taxonomy (NCBI): domain Eukaryota; kingdom Metazoa; phylum Arthropoda; class Insecta; order Coleoptera; family Curculionidae; genus Pissodes; species Pissodes strobi. The sequence goes on along the minus strand of JAEQML010079262.1, from coordinate 10,130 downwards.
TTAATAAACATTAAAAGCAAACTATAAACAACGCGAGCAGTCAACGGGAGCGATTATGAACCTTAAGCATGCAATGATCAGCAATTTCTCTAATATAAATACACTGGCAAACCTTCAGTTCGTCAGACTTTTGGTCTCACCTAAAACCAGCTCCAGGGTTAGTCACATGACTGCTTTTAGTTCAATCCGCTCTTTGGTTAGTCACATGATTGCTAAAGTTCTAATCCTTTTCCTACCCCAAACCTAGTCCTTGGTTAGCCACATCGACTGCTAAGACTAGGGGTTTCATTAACCACAGTAGAAAAGTCGAGTCTGTCAAAGTTCTTCGAGTGAAGTTTCTAAGTAGTCTGTCAAGTAGTTCAAAGTGTAGTGTCCAAGTGCTCTTAGATACCTTAACATTAAATAAAACGCAACACAACATAAGATAAACTATATTTACAAAGCAGTGACCAAAAAAACCTATAAACAATTCATAAAACATACCTCAAGTCGAGAAAGCATGCGCACCTTAATAATTGGGTATAGGCTAGTCTCATTAAGTTTCTAACCAGTAAACGCTGTTAAAAACTCTATCGTTGGGTCTTTGACCAATACACATTGTTAATCTTTTCTCATTAAGTTTACCTAATATACTTTATTGTAAGTGCTTTCTTTCTTTATCTTCGCTTCTCACCTTACGTAAAGAATCCCGTACTACCATCGGAGTTATACCCCTGCACGCTGAATAAGGCGTGGCATCGCGATTCAAACGTATGATGACAGACCGGTGGAGGCATTAAGAAAAAGTTAAAAGAACTGTCATCACGATTACTCGCGACAATATCTCCGAATGTAAATGTAAAAAAACCTCCATAAAGGTCAAAAATGTCGATATTACAAATTCAGTTCTTAGATTAAAGATTTTTTAAAGAATGGTGAATCATACAAAGTAGTTATGAAATTGATGATCTATTACAACAATGGGAATAAATTTTTAATACTTTTTAAAATATAATATCTGCGAATATAAATGTAAAAAACCTCCATAAAGGTCAAAAATGCCGATATTACAAATTTAGATCTAAAATTAACGATTTTATAAAGAATGGTGAATCATACAAAATAAAGTTATGAAATTGATGATCTATTACAGCAATGGGAATAAATTTTTAATACTTTTTGAAACATAATATCTCCGAATGTGAATGTAAAAAAACATCCATAAACGCCAAAAATGTCGATATTACAAATTCAGTTCTAAAATTTACGATTTTATAAAAAATGTTAAATCCGACAAAATAGTTATGAAATTGATGATCTATTACAGCAATGGGAATAAATTTTTAATACTTTTTAAAACATAATATCTTTGAATGTGAAGGTAAAAAACATCCATAAAGGCGAAAAATGTCGATATTATAAATTCAGTTCTAAAATTAACGATTATATGAAGAATGATGAATCATACAATGTAAAGTTATGAAATCGATGTTACAGCAATGGGAATAAATTTTTATTACTCTTTAAAACATAATATCTCCGAATGTGAATGTAAAAAACCTCCATTAAGGTCAAAAATGTCCATATTACAAGTTCAGTTCAAATTTTAATTTTTTTAAATGGTGAATTATACAAAGTAAAGTTATGAAATCGATGATCTATTACAGCTATGGGAATAAATTTTGAATACTTTTTAACACATAATATCTCTGAATGTGAAAGTAAAGAAATCTCCATAAAGGTCAAAAATGTCGATATTACAAATTCAGTTCTAAAATTAACGATTTTATAAAAAATGGTAAATCATACAAAATAGTTATGAAATTGATGATCTATTACAGCAATGGGACTAAATTTTTAATACTTTTTGAAACATAATATCTTCGAATGTGAAGGTAAAAAATATCCATAAAGGCCAAAAATGTCTATATTATAAATTCAGTTCTAAAATTAACGATTATATAAAGAATGATGAATCATACAATGTAAAGTTATGAAATCGATGCTACAGCAATGGGAATAAATTTTTATTACTTTTTAAAACATAATATCTCCGAATGTGAAAGTAAAAAAACATCCGTAAAGGACAAAAATGTCGATATTATAAATTCAGTTCTAAAATTAACGATTTTATAAAGAATGGTTAATCATACAAAGTAAAGTTGTGAAATCGATGATCTATTACAGCAATGGAAATGAACTTTTAATACTTTTTAAAATATAATATCTTGGAATGTGAATGTAAAAAACCTCCATAAAGGTCAAAAATGTCGATATTACAAATTCAGTTATAAAATTATTTTATAAAGAATGGTGAATAATACAAAGTAGTTATGAAATTAATGATCTATTACAGCAATGGAATTTTTTTTTTAATACTGTTTGAAACATAATATCTCCGAATGTGAATGTAAAAACACATCCATAAACGCTAAAAATGTCGATATCATAAATTCAGTTTTAAAATTAACGATTTTATAAAGAACGATGAATCATAAAAAGTAGTTATGAAATTGATGATATATTACAGCAATGGGATTACATTTTTAATACTTTTTAAAATATAATATCTCCGAATGTAAACCTCCATAAAAGTCAAAAATGTCGATATTACAAATTCAGTTCTAAATTTAACGATTTTATAAAGAATGGTGAATCATACTAAGTAGTTATGAAATCGATAACCTATTACAGCAATGGGAATAAATTTTTAATAATTTTTAAGACATAAGATCTTCGAATGTGAATGTAAAGAAATATCCATAAAGACCAAAAATGTCGATATTATAAATTCAGTTCTAAAATTAACGATTTTATAAACAATGGGGAATCATACAAAGAAAAGTTAGGAAATCGATGATCTGTTACAGGAAAGGGAATTAATTTATATTAATTTTTAAAATATTATATATCCGAATGTAAATGTAAAACGGGTAATTTTTCAGTTTAACAACCATTTGAATTTTGCAAAAACACTTTTCTTCCTTATTTAGACATTTTTAAAATACGTTTTTGACCATTAAAATAATGGACAATTATTTGGTTATACCACAAAAGAGCCCCAAAATTCGACTTTTTAGGAGCTGAAATGTAAAAATCAGGACATTTTTGACATCTGCCGCGGAAGAATTGTTGCACCTTTTCTTACGAAATAAAGAAACGCTTCGGAGGCGCAACTAAAAATAATTAACCCAAACAAATCATAGCTAACCCAATGGTTACAGAAAATACAGCCTAGGATGGAGCCCTGAGGAACCCCGCAGGACACTTTTGACCTTGAGCCGTAACGATGCTCCTATCCTAAAGGTATGACTGGATCATATTGATGAGGTTACAAATTACATACGTTTTTCACGGTTTGCGCAGCATATAATGGTATAGATTGTATTCTGGACGTTGCTTAGAATCAGTGAATATTTGTTTTAAGTCTGTAATCGAATGGTTGTTAAACTGAAAAATTACCAACAAAAACATCCATAAAAGCCCAAAATGTCTATATCACCAATTCAGTTCTAGAAATAACGATTTTGTAAAGAATTGTGAATCATACAAAGTAAAGTTATGAAATAAATTGATGATCTATTACAGCAGTGGAAATATTCCTCTTAGCATTATATTAATTTTTAAAATATGATATATCTGAATGGAGATATAAAGAAAGCATCCACAAAGGCCAAAACTGTCGATATTACAAATTTAGTTCTAAATTTAAGGATTTTATAGAGAATGGTGTATCATACAACGTAGAGTTATGAAATCTATGATATATCACAACAGTTTGAATATTACGCTTAGTATTATATTATCTATTGTCTTTACGTGTATGTAGAAATAATTACCGGGTATTCAGCCAATAAAGTTTATTAAAAGATTATTTGTTTTGCGTCCAAGTTTGCAGTCAGTATATCGTGGCCTTCATCAGGGCTAAAAATTATTTTATATCCCAATGTTCAATAAATAATAATTTTGTGGCAACTTACAATCAAAACTAGTTGATCTCAATTTTGGCAATTATAACATTTTAAAAATATTGTAAAAAGTTGATAAAATATTAGAATAACTTATAGAACTACATAAAATGACAGAGTCAATCTACTTTGTTTCAAAATAAATAATTTACGAGGTGTTAAAGAAATACTTGATATTTGATGTTACCTAATTTAGTAATAAGGGCAAGGTGTATTGGACAAAATTATCGATTATTTAGTGATAATATATAAGATTAAATTGAGCTTAAATCATCAATTTCAGTTCCCTTATTCGTAGAATTTGTTTTATTAATTTCGACCATTTCTAAAATTAGCCTTTTATTTCAATTTGCTTCTGTCTGGAGAATTTTAATTTCATTAAAGTTTGGTATGTGACCAGTAATATATGCATGTTCAGATAAAGCAGAAGTGTTTTTTTTGGAGTCTTATGTCACTTTTATGTCCAGAAATTTTATTTTGTAGATTTTGTGACGTTTGTCCAATATACTTTTTATCACAATTATTTCATGGAATTGAATATACTATATATGAGTAATTTAAAACAATAGTTTTATCTTTTAATTTTGAATATAAATTACCAATAGATTTAACATTTTTTAGCGCTAATTTTACAGGATCACTTCTATAAATTTTAATTATTTTCTTTGATATATGGAAATGAAGCATACCAAACATTTGAAATATCGTTATTTATGTTATCATGAATATTATTGTTGATGTTATTTATTCTAATGTTAAAAAGTAATTTTTTAATGAATATCCACATCAAAGGTTGTCTTTAAGTTTGTATTTATTAAAGTAGGACGCACTAGGTTTATTATTCTATTTTTTAAAGCTAAAACTATATTAATTTTCATTTTATTACTATGATAAGAAAAATAATTTAAATATCTTTTAGAGTGGACAGGTTTTAAATACCAATCGGTAATTAGAATATTATTGTTTTGTTTAATTATCATCGTATCTAAAAATGGTATTTGATTGTTAACTTCTTTTTCAATCGTGAATTGTAATTTTGAGGGTTAATTATTAAAAATTAAAAGAATTTCATATATTTTGTTACTAGGAATACAACAAATCATATCATGAACAAATTTTTAAATAAAGTTTGTGTAAAAGTTAAATTTTCTAAACATTGATCTATTAAATCATCCATTACATATTGGGCAATTGTTTCTTGTATAGATGCACCTAATAAAAAATCAACAGATTTCAGATCCAATATTTTGACAACTTCATACAATAAATCTAATCGCTATTATATTAAAGATTCTTTTGAATTTTCAAAATTTATTAATAACAAATTAGTACCTGAAAATCATACGTTAATAAGTCTAGACGTTAAATCACTCTTTACCAACACACCAATCAATTTAATAATCAATACTATCAATAAACATTGGATCAGTATATCTGTAAATTTTAATATATCAAAAGATATGTTTATTAAAATAATAAACTTTATCCTCAATTCTAATCATTTTTGTTTTAATAATAAATTTTATAAACAAGTTTTTGGAACCCCAATGGGTAGTTCTTTTTCTCCAATCATTGCCCAATATGTAATGGATGATTTATTAGATCAATGTTTAGAAAATTTAACTTTTCAACCAAATTTTATTAAAAAATGTGTTGATGATATTGTTTGTTTGTTCGAGTTATTTTAAACGGGATTAAGGTAATTCTGCAAACCGTATACGACAAATCGGCCTCGCCTGAACTGAGCCATGTTTAAGGAGCTATCGGCGATGTAGAGAAAAAAAACCCAATAGCCTTAGACCATTTAAACCATTGATCACTAGCCGATCGTAGACGTAGTAATCCCAATCGATATCTCTTAAACGATTTACTGACGCTAAATGCCCAGTTTAGCAGTTCGGAAAACTTCCGTGATTAATAATGGAGGTGCCTCGCTATAGATAATTATATATCGGTAGCGTTGCAGATTTATTAGAAGGTTTTAGAAAAGTATTGGACAAACTACCAACCCAGTAGTTAATAAATTTTAATGAAATAGGTGTTTTGATTGGCTCTCTAAGCTCCATTTATTCATTAAATCATTTTTACAATAAGTATATCAGTATATGGCATCAATTTTAATCTACACATAGGATTACCGTAAACCGAGGTGACTATGATACACTTATTATCTTCAAGTCTCAACAATCTTTCGAATTTAATAGTTGACCAGTTCAAAAATGGTTATATTATGTATATTCGATTTCATGAGTTTTTCTAAAGCCGAAAAAAAAATATTTCCACCCTTTAAAAAAAAAAATGGGTAGCCATATTCACCTCCTGCTTTGGGGCCACTATGGCCAAGTATTTCAATTTCCTTAAAACCCATTCCACACACTTTCTACGGGGTGACTATGGCCACTAACCAAAAAAATTGAAGGTTCCTATCAATAATTTGTGGTAAGTAAGCGATTAAAACGTAAGTGCAAGGGTAAACAATCCGACGCTTGGCAAATTCTGCTTCGCAATGATAGGAAAAGCCGACATCGAAGGATCAACATATCATAGTTCATCGTGTGTGACAAAATGGCGGCTGATAGATGACAGCACAAGTAGGCGAATTTATTTGAAAATATTTCCTTGTGATTGAGCTCTATCACTTGATTAAACCCTACATTATAAAAATAAACTGTGGCCGATATAACACTGTTGCTGTATATGGACATTTAATCTAACCCTACTGAAACAGACTAGAGAGTGTACTTCATATTCGGACAAATTGTTGAAGAGTTTTGTTTGTTTACGAATCTTTCCTCAATTTTTCCTATATTTGAGTATCCTTGTTGGAGAAAAGTAAATCGCGTTGGAGCATTTAAACTTAGTTAACAAGGGCTTTACTTTGCTGGTTTGCTTTTATCCGCAGTAGCCAGGCTGTAAAAGTTCCTTTTTTTTTGTTTCTTACGGCTCGGCTATTCGAACGTCTTTCACGTTCGTGGTCCCCGGAGGATTGGGTTATACCGACGATGAAGTTCCGCGAGCGTTCGGTCGAACGTAAATGTAGCCGGGCATATTGAAACGGAGCTTTTAGCGGATTCTATTATGGCGTGCACGTTCCCGAATTCGACGATGCGTGAAACTCGAACGTGGAACGGAGAATCGGTAAACAAAAAACAGAAGCCAAAAGAGTGACTGCTGCCTCGCGAGAGAATCAGCCGAGGATGCAAATAGGTCACAATTACCATTACTGTTTCAATAACTACTGCTCAGCGTAATTGCTGCTTACCCAAACCTTATCGCTTCGCTTTTTCGAGGCCCTATCCCGACATTTTCCAGCTATCCAGCGCCGTGAAAAGTTAAACGCGCCAGTGAATCGACAAACGTGCATTCCATATTAAGGCTGCACGTACGGGTGTTTGTTAAAAGCTTTGTTTCGCTATTCCGCAACCAGCTCGCTTCGTAGCCACGTTTATGTTCGAATGAGCGATGACAGTTGAACGACGTTGTAACCGAATCTCTCTTCGTCACGTGCTATGTACAAGATTATTAAAAAATTGTGCTTTAATTTCTTTTTTTGTAGAAATTATAAAGTAGCCTATGATCTTCTTACTTTGAAAAATTCCCAAAAATCCCTTTACTGGAAATCTTGATACTTCACTCGTAGATTCGACTCACTACTTTTTAGAATCCCCGTGCGTCGTATACCTGTGCATACGTCCATCCAGGTTAAGTAAAGACCTGATCACCCTGGCCTATGTTCAGGTGTTCACAGATATGGGGTTTGTAAGATAGAACAACTATAGGTGGACGCACCTGTGTGCTGCCCGCAACTAAATTGAGCGGAGTTAAGAGACCCGTAAGCCTGATGAATTTGGCGTTTGCCTGCGTATTTATATGCTAGATCATTAAGGATGAAAATCGCTTCCGTCGAATGCTCGAGTTGTTGTTTATATAACATTTGTCAAGTTCAAGTTCAAATTTAGGACAGGGTGATATTTAATTAGTAGGCTTGTGCTTTTTAGTAGTTCACACATTCCCCCTCCCTGATAACGTTGGTCCCCAACCTTTTATCCAGAGAGAAAAAATACCCAAATTCGAGAAAACACATCGCATTGCGCAAAATATTATTATACATTATTATATATTTCGTCAGTGGACATGTTTTGGCTTAGATCCACCCATTTTATTCTATTTTTTAGTCTCCCATGCAGTCATATGTCCTCGTGTGGTTTGACTCGCTCTTTGTTAGTGGGGCCTACAGTGGGTTCTTCTACTGCTAGTTATACATGTAACAAAAGAAAAATTGTTTTAGAAGTTATATTAACAATTACATAATCCTACCCTATATTTTCTCATTTGTGACGTTTTGTTGTCTTGTTAACAAAATCATAATTTGTTAAACCCGGCTGTTTACTAGAAATGTGCTATATCCAAAATGTATTTGCTTTTATGGCAAACAACATTTTGTAGTCATTGTGTTAATAAAGCAACTTGTTTGTCACGTATTATTTAAATACGGTCCTGTCTCTAACTTATTACTAATTATATAGGAAATGCTGATCTAGGCAAAACTTCAAAACTCCCGATTTGATTTCTTTTATCATACTGATCTATTATACCTTATACCTAATTTTAATAAGTGCAAACCTATCCGCTTTGAGAGCATCAATTTGTTCCTTATTCCGGCTTATAACTAAAGTTTCTGTTTATGCCTTTTTTCAATAAATTGCCCTTTACATCATATCCCCCAAACCAGAGTTGATATTAATCCATTGTCTGTATATTGGTTAGTTTGGGGCAGGGTTGGTAAATGGTGGTTTGCATATAAAGATCATGAATTTTCCCTGGCGTTATAAATCAACTTATATAATTTACCTACATTACCAATATTACGATTTATTGAACTTATTTCTTGGTAGAATCATATGCACTAGTTATCCAATAAAATTCAAAAGACGATCCTGTCTATATATTATTTAACCATAGTTTTTTAATTCTTATTTTCATATCCATAATAAAGATATTTATCAAAACATTTTTATGTATAAAGACGGTCCTGTCTATGTATATAATATGTCTCTAAAGTTGTATCAGTTTATTTGACTCAGTTCTTGACCTATAAAAAACTTACTGATTTTGTATATCAAATTATTCAATTTATTTTACTCGCTAACCTACTACGATATGCTGGCTTTGTTTTATAGAAATTAAATATATTTGCAACATATCATATGCCTTTACGAATCTTATTATTTACTCATGTTATTGCCTTGCAATGCAATCTGGTGGCACTTTGATGAGTTAATATTAACAATGATATGTAAATTAATATGGCGGCTATCCGTCATATTTAATGAAACGTATAAAAATATATCATGATTTCGATTTGCATATCGAAATGAATTATAAGAATATGCGCCATCTTTTAATTGTGTCCCAAAATGTTTCAAAATTCATTCAAGATATATTTTTTCAAAATGGATTTTCTATCTCTGCTGAACATAGCAGAAATGCAAATTTTTCATTAGAAACACATTATAAATATATGTCCTACTATCTTAAAGGTGGTGATATTTAATTTAATATCATATGTTTTAAAACTGGTAAAAATTAATTAATTTTTTACCAATTTAATAGTATATATGATTTGAATATCGAAATAGACGAATAGAAGTAATTTTAAATAAAAAAAAATAAAAATATATCTAATCACTTAAACAAGAATTATTATACGTTTACTTTCATCTGATTCGGTGGTAGTTCAATGATTAGCAGGTCGAAACCTAAAGGTTCTGGTTTCGATCCCCACATGACTCCAAGACATTTGTTAATTCATAATAATTATATAATTTAATTCATATGACCATTCGGTAAGTTCTCGTACGCTTACATAGATATTGATAAACCTACCATAAGCCACACTATTTAGGTTCAAGTCAAAAATGAAATTTAGTTATTTAGGTCTTTTTTGTAGAAATTATATGTCGAATAAAGAAGCCTATGAATTTTTAGTGATAAAATATGTTGGGTATGAAAGTTATTTAAAAATTAAAATTTAATATCATAAACATGTATTATCGAAATTCTAACTAATATTCTAAATGAACATCAATATGGATGCTTTATAACTGGCGGCTATCCGTCATATTTGATGAAACCTATGATATATCATGATATCAATTTGTATTTCGAAATTAATTATAAGAA
>JAEQML010079261.1:0-12070 GCA_016904865.1 Pissodes strobi | reverse complement strand
ATTATTCCGGTATAGGCTTAAAATTTACGGAATGTGGATATACGTCACCCTATTCGATTTTCTATTTAGAGAAAGCTGATGAGTTAATCCCTACCGTTTTCACCAAAGCAAACGTCATAGTACACTACTTTTCACCGCTCATATAAAATGCTCGACCCGAGAGTACAGTGTCCTATTATTTTTCAAGTTTGAACTGCAGCTATAGTGCGCCAAGCGAGTGAACCTTAACGACGACTGAGGGGGGTAGAGGACTAGCACGTAAAAAATCTTGCCTTCCCATAGTCGCACGAGGTTATTCTTACCATATTATTGTTGATAATATTGATTAGATTAAGACGTTAAAATTAATTACAGTTTTTTTATATTACAGTCTTATAGTACAAAATATGTCATATAATAATATCTCATTTTTATAATAAGGATAGTATTCTATGATATTTGTTGTATGTATTACAAATCAATCAAATCATGCATTACATAAATATGTAATAATAAGTAGAATTCGTTTCCCGAAGGTTTTGTATTTACGTCATCGATGACGTCGCTTAATTTGAAGAAAAAAAAAACGGTTTATCGTAGCTAATTCATATAAATTCTCTAGCGTTCAATTCAAATTCATATAAATTCTCTAGCGTTCAAGTTAGGCAATATTGAAGCAAGTATGTTCCAAAACGCTCTTTATAAAACGTTCGGATTTGTTTTGTAATAAAAATTTTAATTTAGAGAGTTCAGTTAAGAGAGTTATCCGAAATATATAAAAATTAGTTAACCGCGTATAATAATCACCAAATGCAAGAAAAATATAAGAAAGGTTAAAAATCGTCAAAGATATCATCAAATTAAGGGTCTGATGATACATAGGTTGTGTCGATTTTGCAAATTTTCTTTTTTTTTTCGCTAGAAAAGGGGTGTCCTATAGAGTAGCTTAAGCCAAAAAAATCGGAGGATTCGCCACATTTGAGCCGAAAAAATATCCGTGTTTTGAGCCTAAATTGCCCTAGAAGGGCAAACTTCCACTACGACTTTCCCAGGTGTAACGTGAAAATATTGAAATTGTAACGTGAAAATAATGAAATTTTAGTAACCGACACGGGGAACCTGGCACAGTGTTTTCAAAAGTTGCACATTTTCTTATGGGGAATAACAGTGTTGTTTACTATTTAAGTATATTTAATATTCCACTTCACGCATGACCCTCCGCTCGCTTCGGGGGCGCAACCAAACAAAACTAACCCAAGGCATGCCGGAAATAAAAAAAAATTGAAATTTGTCAGTCGAAAATGCAGATATTTTTTAGTTTGTTTTTCCTCATTTGGGAATGTCTTGGGTTAGTTTGGGTTAGGTTTGTTTGGTTACGCCCCCGGAGCGAGCGGAGGGCCATGTATGAAGAGAAATATTTGACGAATATATACATACCTACAAAGGAATAGTGTAATTGAATGAGTGTCTCTTTCATTTCGATGTATGAATGCAAATGCACATTGAAAAATCATCCAAGCAGCCACGTTTACCATACGGACAATGATATCATTATGGCCAGGATCGACCATCCCTTCATCTTCATTCAATCGAACTACTGGGGGTCTTGGTCAACAGCAATATGTCCTGGCATGACCACGTTGCTAACGTCGCAAAATCAGCCTCCCAGAAGCTTGGTACGCTATTTCGCAACAAAGAATGTATACACCGCAGCAGTTGCTCTTGCTTTACAAAGCGCAAATAAGACCGTGCTTAGAATATTGCTCACACATCTGGGGTGCCACGCCAGAGCACACCCTAAAGCTACTGTATTCCGTTCAGAAGAGAGTTGTGCGTCTCGTCGGTGACCCGGAGTTGACACGGAATCTGGATAGTCTGAAAGACCGCAAACATGTGACCGAGAAATCCCTGTTTTACAGATACTTTTACGGCAGATGTTCCCAGGATTTGGCCCTCCTTATCCCGCCCCTGACAACGCCCGTCAGACAGTCACGATAGACGGCGCAAGAGCGCACCGGTTCGTCGTACAACTGGAAACACCTAGAACATCGCTTTACAAGAACTCCTTTGTCTGGCGCACTGCATCACTGTGAAACTCTCTCCCAGGACGCATATTCGGATATAACAAGCAAGATGTCCATTCGACTATGCCGAACGTTTCTTCATATGAGACGTGCACGATAGCATTTAGTCGGATGTCGTGACTGTTACATAGAATCAACAAATAAGTCTTCAATTATTTAAGCACTTCATGCATGGCCCTCCGCTCGCTTCGCTCTCTATACGGGGGCTCAACAAATAGAAACTAACCAGGTGCTAACCAAAACTAACCCAATTTTTTTTTATATTTTGGGTTAGTTTTGGTTAGCACTTGGTTAGTTTCTGTTTGTTGAGCCCCCGTAGCGAGCGAAGCGAGCGGAGGGCCATGCATGAAGTGTTAAAATAATTGAAGACTTATTTGTTGATTCTATGTAACAGTCACGACATCTGACTAAATGCTATCGTGCACGTCACATATAAAGAAACGATCGACATTGCCGAATGGACATCTTGCCTGTTACATGCGAATATCCTCCCAGGACATCTGTTCCCCTAACTAAATATTCAAGAACCGTGTAAAACAACATCTTCGCACACACACCGCTCGTCGAGCACGGGGATGTGCTACTGCCATAAAAAATAATTCACCTAAATAAAAAAAAAGAGTAGAGACACTTATAGCAGAGCTTATTCACTACCAGCTAGTGAACTCTATCGAAATCGGAAAGGTGGTGTGTCGGGCACTGTGCTCTGAGCGGTTCAGTTCCACAAATGAATTTAAAATGAATTTTCGCTTCAAAATACATGACAAATTCGTCCGAAGCCTCGGCTATCGCCCTGAGAAGTTCGGAAATTTCGGATTTTTGTACAATTATTGTGCGTTTTAAAATCATTTTTAAACGGATTTTGACGATAAAATAGTTATTTATGCAACAAGTGTGTAAAGTGAATCTTTTTTTTATGAATGGGAATATTGATAAAAAAAATTAATTGAAATCGAATAAAAAAGGGTACTTTACACATGAGTAGCATACAAAATTTTTTCTACTACCGAAAAATATATGAAAAAACAAAAATATTATTAAATTACTTTACGCACTAGTGCGTAAAATAACTTATTTTATGCACTGCACATTAAAAAAGCCTATTTTACGAATCTTAGAGAGTGCGTAAAGTGAGTACTTTACGCACGGTAGTATAAAAAGCATATTTTAAATTAAACGAACTGTCAAAAGTTTTATTCAGATGCCCAGGTGTTTAAAACAATATTAAGTCATGACCCTCTTCAAAAATTTGCAAAACTTGGTTATTGACTTGCCCAAATCAAAGGATGCCGCCGCAAGATGACTAGCTGGTAGTAAATAAGCTGCGCTTATAGCGCACCATTTTTCTAATGAATTTTGCTAACGAAACTACAGTAAACGTCTGGCAACAGTGTGCCTTCTTAAAAATCTTTGTTTTGGCTATTGTGACAGTTGACAGTAAAAAGGAGGATGGATATTTACAAGTAAAATTTAATTTTGTCTAATGGGGCTATGAGTCGCTTTAAATTAGGACCGGAAAAAAAACGGAGGTGAGAGACCGCAAATGTATCCTAGTTAATATTTTCACCCGACAATTGATGTTGAGATGTGTTTTGTCTATATTTCTAGTGCTTTTGTGAAGTGGTGCTGAAAATTTGTGTCAAAACTCGAACTTTGAGGGCATTTTTTCAGTTCAAATGTAGCGGATCTTCCGACTTTTTTGGCTTAAACTACTCTATAGGACACCCCCTTTCTAGTGAAAAAAGAGAATTTGCAAAATCGACAAAACCTATATATCACCAGACCGTACAAACCAAATAATATAAATAACCACACAGTCCGGCATCGGCAATTTCCACGCCAATGGCTAAAGCAAGTCGATGCCGAAATTTTAAAAAAAATATGTAAAAAAAATTAGGTGTTGGTCTAGGGTCAAAGTGTATTTAATATATCCTGCGACCAATCACGAACCTGCCTCCCGCTAAAAACCAAGTAAACTTCGCACTGTTGCCTATTGTCGCGTATTTTAAATAGTTTGAAGGCGAATAAAATATAAATATTGCAAATATTATAGTATTCCGTATTCCGTGTTTCCCTGTGTAAATAAAATAGTAAATAATAGAAGACAGTAGCATTAAGGAAAATAACAAAATTCAGTATTCAAGTAGGAAATTTAAATATGTAAATTCACTATAGGAAACTAGACAGAAAATAAATTAGGATTATTGGGACAAAAATGTGGCAGCATCTAAATATGCGAAGACATTTTTTGCCCGCATTCTTTTCGTCCGGGTTCTTTCATTTGGCAAACAGTATATCGCTTGATTTTTTTTTATAACTGCCGATCATATATCCAGTACGTGTGTGACTTTTTTAACTGATAGTTGTTGTGAGTTTTGTAGTAAAAACGGTAAGTCGATATATATCTTTTTTATTCATTTTTATATATGTAACTAATGAATATTCAACTGACATATGTTCTAGAAATGTATATGCAGTGTTTTATTATATTATATAAATATGTTTTTTTCATTTTTTCACATATCTAATCAAAAAATATTCAAGTGATATATAGTTTTTTATTTGTCTGAAAATGTTCGCCTGTGAATGTTGTAATAAGACCTTTATTATTTAACTACAACTCTCCAATAATTTTTAAACCTAATATAAATATTTATACCCCATTTTTGTATATTAAACTAAGGAATATTCAACAGATGTATTGAAAAATACACGTAGTATTTATTTTAATATCTTTTGCTGATTATTACTTATTTTTTAAACTCGCTGCAAATATTTTTATTAATTTCTAGCTATTCGACTAAAAATTATACTCGTAGAGTAAGCATACCAGTTCAAACTATAACCCAACTATTTACTTTTTATATAATAACCAAATCTTTTCTGATATATATAGTTTTTTTATGTCTTTAGAAAATATTCGCCTGCGAATGGTGCAATAATACCTTTATTATATAACTACAGTTCTTCAATAATTTTTAAACCTGATATAAATAATTCTCACTCATTTTTGCATATTTAGCTAAAGAATGTTGAACAAATATATTTAAGAATACACGTAGTATTTATTTTGTTATTTTTTTTTGTTGATTATTACTTATTTTTTAAACTGCTGTAAATATTTTTATTAATATCTATCTATTCAACTAAAATTATACTCGTAGAGTAAACCCACCAATTCAAACTATAGTCTAACTAGATACTTTTTATATTTTAACCAATTCTTTTCTAATATATAATTTTTATGCTTTTAGAAAATGTTTGCCTGTGAATTTTGTAGTAAAACATTTACACGCAAAGACAATTTAAAACGTCATGGGGATTGCAGAAGTGCTACAAAAACATGTCCTCATTGTGGGGGAATGTTTAAATCAGAGATGACTCTACAGCGGCACATATCTGCAAAACATACTGCAAGCAAACGTGCCGCAGAAAATCCCCCGCTCCCCATGGCCAAGAAGCAAAAGGTTGATCTTACAAATGGTGAGTTTTTCTTCTTCAATAATTATGATTTATTGTATGGTTTAAATAGATTTATACTAAATATACTAAGCCCCACAATAATTATTCTAGAACCTTCAACATCTACAGCGGGGACATTTCAAAGTCATAAATCACCAGCTGAAATTAAAGGACGAGAGCTTTATTTTCGAAACGGTTAGTAGTATAACAATACATAACAAATATAGAAAAAAAAATAAAACAAGTATCATTGTCATACTATAGGTATTATATATACATGTTTGTTTTTAGAACCCTCAACATCAGACGCTTCAACAACACGTCATTGTGTGCAGTGCGATTTGGAGATTCCAGTCCGTGCATGGAATGGACATGCTAGGAGTCTTCAACATCGAAACAACTGCATCATGACAGCGGTGGAGGAGGAGGAGAGCATACAACTTATAACGACATCATTTAGAAACCGAATAGCTACATATCGGCTTTCTTCGATTCAAGAACCAACTAACGTGAAGAGATTCCTGAGCCATCTTCGGGAAAAAACCGTTAGGTTGGTTCAAGAAGCCAGAGGAAAATACCAAAATTTAAAAGTCGGTGTGGAGCTATTCGGACGATTCCTCCTCCAAACGAAGGAAGCGTCAGAGGTTAAATCGTTTAATACGAAATTTCAGCTGGTGAACGAGGGAACAGATCTGGAGGAGCTGTTTAGGCAGTTTGCTGTAATCCTGGAAAAGAAAACCATAGAATTCCAGGAAAAAGACAGCGGTATGTATTTTTTTTTTCATAACGCCGAATATTCTAGAAACTTAATTGATGTTTACATACTTAACAAGGTTTTCTCATTATTATAGGATGGTCGCTGCAACAGTTCCTCCACTTAGATGTCTCTATCAACAAGATCAACCCACTTAATGCATCATCATATCTTCCACTACCGAAGGAGATTGAAGCAAAAAAGGCTGTAATCAACATCCAGAATACAGATAACAAGTGCTTCATGTGGTCGGTCTTGGCCTACCTCCATCCAGTTGGTTACAATTCCCACCGTCACACCAACTATACACCATTTGAGAACGAACTGGATTTTACAGGTATGGAATTTCCAATAAAACTTAAAGACATCTCAAAGTTTGAACAACTCAACAATATTTCAGTCAATGTTTATGGACTAGATAACATTTTTGAACATGGCCGAAATAGTGTTGATGTTGTAGGCCCTCTGCATTTCACTACATCTCGTAAAGAGCGACATGCTAATTTGTTATTAGTCAGTAATAATATTGGGGATAATCATTACTGTTTAATAAAAAATATGTCGCGATTGATCTCAAGTCAATTATCTAAACATGAGCATGTTAAATATTTATGTGATGGTTGCTTGGTATACTTTCCTACACAACAAAAATTAAATGCTCATCAGGAACACGATTGTAATCATATTTCAGTCAAACTTCCGACAACCGATATAAGGAAAAATAAATATGGTGAAAACGTACCTGAGAATATTCTTAAATTCACGAATTTTGAAGAGAAATTAAAAGTACCTTTTGTTGTATACGCTGACTTCGAGACAATCCTTGAACCCATTGATATAGAGCAAAATGAGCTTGATCCCGAAAGTTCCTATACTGTGAAAACTCACAAGCATATTCCTTATTCATTTGCCTATTACATTAAATGCGACTTTGATGATTCTCATTCAAAGTTCAAAACTTTCAGGGGGCCTGAAGCACATACAGTATTTGTGAATTGGTTAGAGACTGATTGTAAATCAATCTATAACCAATTTATGAAAGACTCAGTGCCGATGACTCCTCTAAGCGATGAACAGAAGAAAGAGTTTCGTGATGCTAAGGATTGCCATATTTGCGAGAAGCCGTTTAATGTAGGAGATGAACGTGTAAGGGATCACTGTCATCTTACAGGTAATTTTCGAGGTGCGGCCCACTCTATATGTAACCTTAATTTCAAAGTTCCTACCTTTATTCCCATCTTTTTCCACGGTATGTCCAACTTTGATTCCCACCTATTCATCAAAGAACTTGCTCTCCAAGAGGAAAAATTGGATGTTATCCCCCAAAATAAGGAGCGGTATATCTCATTTACCAAACATATCTTGGTGGATAATATCCAAAACAAAGCAGGTAAACAACAAGATATATTTTTAAAGCTGCGCTTCCTAGATAGTTTTCGTTTTATGGCCTCGAGCTTAGACAAATTAAGTCAAAATTTAGATTCAACACAATATCGAGAAGTGCGAAAATATTTCCCCGCAGATGAGGAGTTTAAGCTCATTCGACAGAAGGGCGTTTTCCCATACAACTTCGTAGATTCTTTTGCCAAATTAGATAATACCAACCTTCCATCCATTGATGGGTTCTGTAATAAACTACGCAATGAACCCATCACTATGAAGGATTACAAGCGTGCGGAGAAAGTGTGGAATTTATTTAAATGCGCGACTTTAGGTGAATATTCAGATCTTTATTTAAAATCCGACGTGCTGATTCTCGCAGATGTTTTTGAGAATTTTAGGGACGTGTGTCTTACAACATACGGTCTAGATCCGTGCCAGTTTTATACAGCCCCATCGTTGTCATTTTCTGCGGCTCTGAAGATCACCTCGATTGAGCTTGAGCTTTTAACGGATCTAGACATGGTACACTTCCTGAAACACGGAATTCGCGGCGGTGTTAGTCAATGTAGTGTGAGGAAAGCAGTAGCTAATAACAAATTTATACCGCAATATGACGCTTCTAAACCTAATTCTTACATTACATACCTAGACGCAACCAATTTATATGGTGCTGCTATGTCTCAATATCTTCCAACGGGTAATTTCAAATGGCTTTCGGATAACGAAATTCAATCTCTAGATCTTATGTCCATCGATAAGGAGTCAAATACTGGCTACATCTTAGAGGTTGACTTAGATTATCCGGAACATTTGCATGACTTGCATAACGAGTTACCCTTCTGTCCAGAATCTATTGTACCAGAAACATCAAAAGGAAAAA
Source organism: Pissodes strobi (assembly GCA_016904865.1). Taxonomy (NCBI): domain Eukaryota; kingdom Metazoa; phylum Arthropoda; class Insecta; order Coleoptera; family Curculionidae; genus Pissodes; species Pissodes strobi. The sequence goes on along the minus strand of JAEQML010079261.1, from coordinate 3,528 downwards.
TTCCAAAATTAATTCCCAACTTTAATAAAAAGTCAAAATATATCATACATATCAGAAATCTGCAACAAGCACTAAGCCACGGCCTTAAATTAACAAAAATTCACCGAGTTTTATCTTTTGCTCAATCGCCGTGGCTTAAAATATATATTGACCTGAACACGGCGAAGCGAAATGCTTCAAGAAATAAGTTTGAGAAAGACTTTTTTAAGCTTATGAATAATGCCGTGTTCGGGAAAACAATGGAGAACGTGGAGAAAAGGGTAAATGTTAAGCTTATAACCCATTGGGAGAATATTGGTAGGAAATTGGGGGCAGAAGCGTGGATTTCTAAGCCTCACTTTAAAGATGTCGCCATATTCGGGGAAAATTTGGTAGCTATCCAAATGGCTAAACAGAGAGTCGTATATGATAAGCCCATATACGTGGGATTCTCCATCTTGGATATATCCAAAACAATCATGTACGACTTTCTGTATGACTATATTAAACCCAAATATGGTGACAAAGCAACCCTCCTGTACACTGATACCGATTCTTTAATTTTCAAAATTGAAACGGATAATTTTTATGATGATATGAAAATGAATTTGAATAGATTTGACACATCCAATTACTCACAGAATAACCCACACGGTGTACCTGTAAACCAATCCGTGCTAGGCCGCATGAAGGACGAGTATGCAGGTAAGATCGTGTGGGAGTTCTATGGAACCGGAGCGAAAGCATATTGTGTCAATGTGGATGGAGAGCTAACTAAGAAGGCTAAGGGTGTACCTGACTACGTCACAAAACAAGTCTTAACCATAGACGATTATAAGATAGCTGTTGACGTACCAGGTACAATGATTCATCGCGAGATGAATACTTTCCGTTCACATTTACATGATATGTATGTCGAGCTGAAAAATAAGGTAGCGCTATCATACGCGGACGATAAGCGCTATATTATACCCGGTTCTGAGTTTACGCTGGCTTGGGGGCATAGAGATGTAGTGTTACATCAGACTACGACCGATCTATTGGAAATTCCATAAAGTCAAGATCGACCGTTTTTATCTCCTTCGATAATGTAGGATACGATGAAGTATATAGATTTAAGTACTAGCTTTAGTTATATATAGATTAGAACAATACTAAATAACAGTCTCATTTTAAGATAAGTTTATTGTTACTTTTACATTTTTTTACAATTTTGATTTAATTTTTACAAATCTTACATATTATTACATTATGACTATTGGAGAGTAATTCTTCTATTCCTTTGATTGAAATATATCCACTTCTTAGCTCTGGTTCGAGATTCAAACACGCTATCCCATTTGGATTTGATTTCAAGATTTTCAAATTCATCAAACATTTTTTTCTTTGCCTCGAAGAATTGAATATCATTCTTCAGTTTTGCAATATTTTCCAAATGAGCTTGAATTTTTACAGTAAGCATGTTCTCCATGATATAATTTCAATTATATCGAGCGAAATTACAAGTTGTAAGAATGCAAAGGTTGAAAGAGAAAGCGAAAAATAGTTTCGAGAAGAGTTTATTCAGCTAGTACGTATGTATGAGTCATTACATACTTGTATGAACGTGTTAGAACGATGTTGTATACATTATATTAACAGTCTAATATAATGGTGGGAAAGATATGAAAGGGGAGGAAATGTATCAGCGATATATTTAAGTGACGAGTGTTTTTTATTTTAATATTGTTTGAATCCCTTATCACAAGTGTGTGTGTTCAATAACAATTTAAATTGTTTATTTTATTTATATCAATATGTTGAGTGACGTATTTGACAACATATCTTCTTACTCGCCTTCATTATCATCATCGAATCAATCAGTGTCTGAGTGGGATTATAGTACCACTATAGAAAGCATAAATTCGATGTTTGAGGAAAAAATAGATGCAGAGCGTTGTTTAATCAACGAGGTTGCTGTTACCTTACCAGATATCCCAATTCAACTCTCAACAGGTCTTAGTCCAGCTAGAGATTTTTCACCATCTGTGAGATTGGCCTACATTAACCCTCAAGTAAGCGATATTATAACTATATCATTCTCAAACCTAGACTGGATCGACTTTGTGGAGAACATCAACTTGAAACCAAGTATCAATGATGAAGGACATTTATGTGAAAATGTATTAAAATTAGCTAATTTCACCTTAACTAGCATTCCTTGTGAGCGTGATAGTAGACTACTTAAGATTGTAAGAAATAACCGCATAATTTATTTATCTAATCTAGGTTATCTTCGCTTGTTAGCTATTTCCCGCTTATACATCTTAGACTTATATTGCTAGACAATATCCATTTTGTAAATTATTATTATAATATTTTAAAATGTGTTATAGATAATATTGTAGTTGAAGAGACTTATTCCGAACAGATTACTCGAATTTGTACAATTTCCACCTCAGTTGAATCTTATTGTATGTTAGAAATATTGCATTGTAACTATGACAAAGTCTTGAGCGATATTGGTAAAATGATGAGAACTTTGTAATTACAGATATACTAATGCCCTATACACATGAATATATCATTTAAAAAATAAAACCAAAGAATATTTGTATTTGATAAATGTGTTTTATTCATAGATTAAGGTATATATAAACAATAACTTAGAACTATACATATTATTATTATTATTTAAACTAACTTAATAAATTATTCTCATCAATCCATGTAGGGCTGTTAAATCCTAGCCATTTCACACGCACCTGATTGATACCATTCCTTTTTCTACGAGCAATAATCTTTTCTACTAGGTAAATATCAGAGCTATGTGCTTTCTGTAATTCTGTCTCGTAAAAACAACCCTTGATAGACACCCCATAGAGATCTTTAAGAATGTATGTAACTGGGTTTGTTAGATTAATTTTATCAATTTTAAATAATTCGGGTGACCAATTCATTTCATAGCCTTTACAAAATGCACCCTTATGTTTGCTAATTCTTACAATATCATCAACTTTATATTTTATTTTAGCTGGAACAATTTTTGGAAAATCATATACTTTTAATACTGTTTTATCTGTAACTTGATTAGACCTCATTCCTATAGTTCTATGTTTGGTGTTATTATACTTATCCGTTATGCTTTTCAGTATTGTAGTATAACGTACCCGGGTCGATTCAACATAGTTGAATCAGATAAGTAAAATTGTGGTTTGCCTTTATTTTGCCAATGATCGTCAAATTAGATTAAAAAGAAATGGATTAAAGAGGACCAATACCTACGTTGTGTTATTATCATGCACAATTTTACTCACTCATTATGCGCTTCAACGGAACACATTTAGGGAAATTTGAGGGAAAGGTGCGTCATGTAAATGAAACCACAGATTCCTAACACGCCTAATTTATTAAAGAAAAGCGTGCCGGACTCAGCCTGGAATTCACGAGGGGAAAGAGTACGGCAGAGAAACCCTCGATCTTAATTCCTAAACCGAATTATGCTGTATAATCTATTAGTATTTTAATTAATTAAATTACTGTCTCCCGTACCAGAATTCGCAGTTCCAC
>JAEQML010079260.1:0-12070 GCA_016904865.1 Pissodes strobi | reverse complement strand
AAAAAATTTATATATTTCCACAAGTATGACATTTATTTATTTATTGGTGTCAGAAGCATCAGCATATTACATCATTTAAACATAGAACACTCAAAATTGTAAGCAGTAAATAAACACACCCGCATAATTAGGGGAACGGGCAAAATTTACACTAAGTTTGACTTCAATTTTCTCTTGAACCCTTTACTCGATTTTGACTTTTTTTTGTTAAATTGTAGCCTGGTTCTTTAAAAATACGTTAAAAATAATGCTGATTTTAAACAATTGGTCCTAATGTCATATACAGGGCTAAAAAGAAAGTAATGTTTTTTGTCAATTTTTGGGACACTCTGTAGAGTGAACGAATGAAATTCCATATCATTCGATAATGCCAAATTGAAGATTGATCCTTTCTGAACATTTTCTTTTTTTATTCACTCTGATACCTTGAATATTAAGGATGCTACAGGGTTTTGTTACAAATAGTACTTTTTATGGATCGATGAATTTTTCTTAATCTTTGTAGAGTGAACGAATGATATTTGATATCATTCGATAAAGCCAAATTAAAGATTGATCCTTTCTGAACATTTTCTTTTTTCATTCGCTCTGATATCTTGAATATTATGGATGCTACAGGGTTTTGTTAAAAATAGTGAATTGGCCTACTTTTTAATGGTCAATGAATTTTCGTTAATCTTTGATATGTTATAGAGACCATTAAGTCTAAATTTTTTATGACATTAAGTTTCATTCCTGATAGTGTTACCGTTATCTATAGAGAGATAAATAAACACGCTCCAATTTATGCACTAAAGCACAAATTGGACCAGTCCTAAGCCTGGATCAAGTGTGAAGGAAGGCCTTCGAAAATAACATTTCACAAAATGGAAAACATAGAAGGGACTTTTATTCATCCCTGTATAAGTAACGGTAACACTGTCAGGAATGAAACTTAATGCCATTGTTGGGGAAACACCCCAACACGTGTAGAAACTATCGTTTTTCATCGTATAGTTTGGTGATAACACCCTGTATGTATCTAGAATGAATGAGACATAATTAAACTCAAATAGATTTATTTCACCTCGGGTACAACCCAATTTGTGCATTTAAATTAGCATCTGCCAATTCTTCAAAACCCCTTAGTCCAAACCTGGACGGACGATCCCTTAGAATCTGTACAACAGTACTGCCAGTATAATATATTACAATTCAGCACTCGTAAAGGAAAACGTTTGTAATCGTTTTCAGTTTAATGTATTTTTGTCTCCGTCAGCATTGTGAACAATCAGTCTGTCAAATAAAGAAAGAAAACAGTTTCTACCCTTTTTATCTCAAATGAATTCGGTATGTGTTACCGCCCACTTTTATTATGTAGTTTTGCCGCTAGGCGACTAGCTCAAGGAAAGAAATAAATCAAGTCAGTGCTCTGCTAACACTCCACGTTGTTGAATCGGTCTTGTCACCGCGCTCCAGCAAGTGCCTCTTTGCACCAAAAGGTAAAATTCCTTTTTAGGCCAATTTCTCTTTTATGCACAAATATTAGAGAATATTTAGTGCACCTCAGTTATCTTTGTCCAAGGTTGGACAAAGACTTCATTTTGGGCTTTTTTAAGCAATTCCTCGAAGTCAGAACGATATATAGCGTCCCCCGTGGAAGATGGAACATAAGATGGCCGCTTGAAATTCATGGTCGAATTTCTGTAAGCAATGTGAAAGCTGAATTTATGGTTTCCGTAAACACAAAAATTAAGTTTGGAAGATAACTAAGTAAAGTATCTCCCCGTTGCAGGCAGGTAAAGCAGAGTCAAGGTGATAAGGTACGCTGTGTGAAAGTTGCTATGTTGGAGAACGAAAAGTATTAAAATCAGAAAGATAAAAACTCATTTTTAAATCAAACAGTCAAGACATTTTAGTAGATATTTCTAATTTTAAGAAACCTTTTGTAACATTAACTTTATGCTTGAATGGACGTATGCCTGCAATTATTCTTAAAATTGATCATATATAATTTCTATTTAACACAGAAAACGCTGTTTATTTATATCTATCATATTTAGATGCAATTTACACCTGCATTATTAAATTATATCGAACCGAATACATGTTTCAATTCATCTCACCACCCTATATTAATACAGTTTATTAAAAGTGGTTAATTAAGATACCACACCCTTCTTTATGGTTTTAACACGTTAACTGGCAGGCCACTTTTGGAAAAAAATTGCACCGGGTCCTGCGGGCCAAGCAAGTTTTTTTTTAAATGGTTTATTAGTGACTAAAAATTATCAAGAAAAAAAAATACAAACTTGCATTTAATTTTTTGGAAGGTACTGTGTCAAGTTTTGGTATACGTGGCGCATGAACATAATATCTTTAATACTTTTGTGTCCTGCGCCATGCGTACCACATCTGGACACACGCATCGCTGCGGGCAAATTTTCATTTTGATACTTATGTTTTTCTAATCTTAGTTATCACGTTTATAAATAACACACAAAACCTTTTTGATGTATTCCTTTTTATACTATAATAGGATGTTTTTATTTAAAAGTTCAATTTTCTTACCAATTTTTCATGTCTTTTTAGGTTATATCTAGGTTTTGTAAAAATTTTGGATTTTTTTCATTGCTTAAGTTGACCTATGCACTTATAACTAAGCATAAATAAGCTTTTTTGTATTACCTTCTGTTTTTTTGCTGAACTTAAGAAAAATATAAAAAAAAAATCGAGGGCCATTGCTATAATAGTCCAGTCCCACGCCAGACCGAACGATGCATACATTTAAATCAACACTGCATGTAGCCATATCATGTACACACGACCGAGAAATTGATAATGCATGTGTCCTCGTAAGGTACACATGGCGCACAATTAAAATGAGCTGTGTCCAGAAATGGTACACATGGCAGTTAACGTGTTAAGCAATAATAAAATCACTTGTTTATCCCGACCAGCCGTAAACATTTTTAAATTTAGTGGTCTCTATAACATATTAAAGATTAACGAAAATCATTGACCCCTTAAAAGTAGACCAATGCACTATTTTTAACAAAACCCTGTAGCATCCTTAATATTCGAGGTATCAGAGTGAATAAAAGAAAAGAAAATGTTCAGAAAAGATCAATCTTTAATTTGGCATTATCGAATGATATTGAATTTCATTCGTTCACTCTACAGAGTGTCCCAAAAATTGATAAAAAACATTACTTTCTTTTTAGCCCTGTATATGACATTAGGAAGAACCAGGTTACAATCTAACAAAAAAGAAAATCAAAAAATCAAAATTGAAGTCAAACTTAGTGTAAATTTGGCCCGTTCCCCTAATTATGCCGGTGTGTGTATAAAAACTAGGTAAATATTACAGTACAACAAATATAAAAATATGAAATACGTAACATAATGTATTTGGGTCAGAGCTAGACACTAGACATTTCTTGCCCAGAAACAGGTACTACATATGTAGCGTAGTTTGTAGTACTCCACATTCACAGAAATTAGAGTCTACATTGTAGCCTCATTTATTGAGAGTGTATCTTGATCTTGCAGTGCCTATACGCAATCTATTTAGTGCCTTCCAGGTTTCCCAGTTTTCATCGCATCCCGGTGCTTCTTTCGACTTCATCCAGTGTTGATCAGAGGTCCATCCTGGTTTGGGTTCTTCAAAGTTTTTCGTCGATCTCAGCGAGAGGGTGGCGTTCCAATTTTACTGCTTTTAGTCTTTCTTTGAATGCAGCTCTGCGGCTGACAGGTGGAGCGATGCCAGCTAGGTGGATCTTGTCCAAAGGTGTGGGCTTCAAGCATCCTGTGATAATTCTGCTTGTCTCGTTGAGGGCAACATCAACTTGCCTTGTGTGTGCTGATATATACCAGACCGGGCATGCATACTCATCGGCGGAGTGACAGAGGGCGAGTGCTGTGGTTTTGAGGACCTTAAGTTTGGCTCCCCAGTTGGAACTTGTCAGCTTACGAATGATTTTATTTCCTCCACTAACTTTTAGATTGGTATTGAGGCAGTGCCGTTTGTATGTTAAGGCTCTATCTGGAGTTACGCCCATGTATTTGGGGTTAGGGCAGTGCTCCAGTCGTACTCCCTTCCATACGATCTGTAGTTTTCTGCCGGCTTGCTTATTACGAAGGTGTTTTCGTTGGATTTGGCTTCAATTGGTTATTTCGGTAATACAGATCTAGCTCCACTAGGGCCCCACTTAGACATTGTTCCACCTCCTCGAATGTTTTTTCTTGCGATGCCATTGCCCTGTCATCTGCACCTGCAGGGAGGGATTGATCGTTTGTGTAAATATTGAAGAGTAGTGGAGCCAACACACTTCCCTGTGGCAGGCTCTAACTCTGGTTTCTCCATCTGCTTCGTTTTCCCTGATACTCCACCAGACACCTCTGATTTTGGAGCAGGTTTCTGATGATGTTTGTAAAAATCTTTAGTTGTAGCATATATCTTCTACATCAGGGGTCGGAGATTGATGGTGTCATATGCAGCCGTGAGGTCGATGGAAACGACACCCATCACATAGCCGCCTTGGAAGCCATCCGCGATATGCTAAGTTAGATTGAGCACTTGTGCAGTACCGCTTTTGTCAGGGCGGAATCCAGCCTGTTGCGATATGAGGATAGGTTCCACTGCCAGTGTGAGGCGGTTTTATATCAATCTTTCAAAGATTTTATCTGTATGGCATAACAGGGAGATTGGGCGGTAGCTCTGGATTGCTGCTTGTTTACTCGGTTTAAGAATAGCTATGTATGACATTAAGAAAATATTAAAAATCTCCTAATAATGCTATCACCGTTTAAATGTGTGACTTCTCGGCTTATAGATTACACTTTCTGAATACCTTTCCTTTAAAAAAATCAATACAATTGAGGAATTTTTTAGTGGGCGCATAAAGCTCTCTAAAAGTCTTCTTTATGGTCTTCCACGAGCTATCATGAGTTTAAAATATGGCTTCGTTTAAGGTCACCTTGAAAAAATATAGAGGAGTAATGCCGCCTTCGGCACAAATATCCTAGTAACGTATTTCATATAAACGTAATCAATAAATTATAATTTGATTATTTTAACCTTATTGCTTTTAAAATGTTCACTTATTGTCCAAAATTTGTTTTGTTGAAACATACTAATAGAGGACTAATACTTGTAATTATTTAATAATTGTTTCCACTGGTCCTAGTAGGTATAGATGGCCGGTACTACAACCGTCTGTCCCCGGTGGCGGCCTGTTAACTTAAAATGTATATACATGTTTGTATTACAGTTGTTTAAAGCTGGCTAGGGCCCCATACAGGCTAATATCATAGCGGTGGGGCTGCATAATCGACATGGAATTAAGGAAATCTAAAAATAACTCTAAGTTCCAACAGCCGAAAAATAATGTATTTAATACCTTAACAAAAAACTACTTAATGTAATTTATAGAGCATTGGTTGCATCCATGTTGCAACACGTCATAGTTGTGTGAGGTGATCTGTACAGCAATGCCCTTGAACCTCTGCATATTGTGCAAAATTAAATATTAAAGATTATGTTTAAGAAAGAAAGACGCTTCTCCACTGACCAGTTTTATCATGAAAATATACTTAATATTCGAATGTTATATTTCTGTAACATATGTATCTTTTTATACAGAAATAAAAATTTACAGACAATACTTGAGGACACATTCAAAGCTAGACAAGTGTCGAACTAAAATTTAGTTGTTCCTTCCTACAGAAGGGATGGTAACCAAAGATTTATGACAAGTTTGGATCTAAAACTATACAATTCTCTCCCTGTTAGCATAAAAACTACCTTAAGTTATAAAATGTTCGGAAGAAATGTAAGCCAATTATATACACCATTATAAGATATATCTTGATTTGCCCTAATTCTTAACTTATTATCATAAATGTATTTCTTTTAATATTTTATTATTACTTTATCTCTGCTGGATTGTAGTGAAAATTTGTTTTTATATATGTATATATTTTATTATGGTTTATTTTTATTTTTATGGTTTTTTGTTTGTTTTTAATTTTTTTCCACATACAGGTTGTTTGTGACCTAGGTGCAACATACAATTTATTGAGCCCAAGAAAAAATTGAATATGCAATCAGTTTATTGGGTGACTGTACTATTGATTTATTGAAGAATAAATTAAAATTGATTTGAATTGAAATGTTTTATCACTTTCCACAAGTATGACAATAAAAATATATATAAAAAAATACATGATCTGTTCAAGAGCCAAGGCTATAAAGGTGTGGAAGTGTGGAAGGTTCTGATGAGAAATGCCATGTGGTATAGGTAACACCATAACACATTTGTCCTAAACTCCAAATGTCAGTGGTTACTTCTCTAAAAGTCGCGCAAAGTTAACTTATTGACTAAAAATTATCGCTTTTTATCACACCTTGTAATATAATAATGGCGCCTAATTAAGAATTACGTATTTGATTTATCGGTTTATAGATTACACCTTCTGAATATCTTTAGCTTTAAAATATTCAATACATTTGAGGAATTTCCTAGCGGGCGCAAAAAGCTCCCTAAAAGTATTCTTTATGGTCTTCCACGAGCTATCATAAGCTTTAAATATGGCTTCGTTTATGGTCACCTTGAAAAAATATAGGGGAGGGAGGCTGCCTCCGGCACAAGTATCCTACTAGCGTATTTCATATAAATGTAATTAATAAATTATAGTTTGATTATTTTAACCTGATTGCTTTTAAAATGCTCACTAATTGACTAAAATTTACTTTGTTGAAACATATTAATAAAGGACTAATACTTATAATAATTTTAGTAATTGCTTCCATTGATCCTAGTCCCCGGTGATAACCTGTTAATGTCAGTGGATATCCTACTAACATATTTCTCATAAATGTAATCAATAAATTATAGTTTGATTATTTTAGCTTGATTGTTTTTAGAATGTTCACAAATTGTCTAAAATTTGTTTTGTTGAAACATATTAATGAAAGAATAATACTTATAATAATCTAATAATTATTATGTCCACTGGTCCTAGTAGGTATAGATGGCCGGTTCTACAATCCTCTATCCCCGGTGATGGCCTGTTAATTTGAAAAGAATATTCACATCATTATCATAGCTCTTTAAATCTGGCTAGGACCCCATACACGCTAGTATCACAGCGGTCTAGCTACACATAACCGGCCATCTGGTAATATTTATAACATGGTGTGAAAATTGCATGTCGGTATTCTAGATAAAACTGTGTTATAGTGCATTTTGCCAAAGTTTTCCACACCATTACTAAATTTTATAGACAACTGATGAGAATAATTTTGTAACAGACGGCTTGCACCATTCATTTAAAAATACAAATTTGTTCTAAACTCCACAGGTCAGTGTTCACTTCTTCAAAAGTCTAGCCAGCTTTTATCCCACACCGTATTATTGCAATGAAGCCTGACTTAAATTTCATATGAATCATGTACTTATAAATTAAACTTTGTTAATCTTTTTCGGTTAAACAAAAAATCGTCGGTTAGTTTTAACTTATTTATTCATAGGATCACGGCTGTATGTTTGAATGTAAAAATAATTAACGAGTATTCAGCCAATAAGGTTTATTAAAATATGATTTGTTTTGCGTTCAAGCTTTCAGTCAGTATATCGTGACCTTCGTCAGGGCTAAAAATTATTTTATATACTAATGTACAATATATAACAATTTTGTGGCAACTTACATCAAAACTAGTTGAACTCAATTTTTACAATTATAACATTTTAAAAATATTGTAAAAACTTGGTAAAATATTAGAATAACTTATAGAACTACATAAAATGTCAAAATCAATCTACTTTGCTTCAAAATAAATAATTTAAGGGGTGTTAAAGGAATACTTGATATTTGATATTAATTTAGTAATAATTTCAAGGTGTATTTGTACAAAATTATCAATTATTTAGTGACGATATATAAGAATAAATCGAGCTTAAATAATCAATTTCAGTTCTCTTATTCATAGAATTTGTTTTATTTATTTCGACCATTTTTAAAAATAACCTTTTATTTAAATTTGTTTCTTTATGGAGAATTTTAATTTCATTAAAGTTTGGTATGTGCTCAATAATATGCATGTTCAGATAAAACAGAAGTGGTTTTTGGAGTCTTATGATACTTTTATGTCCAGAAATTCTATTTTTTAGATTTTGTGATGTTTGTCCAATATACTTTTTATCACAATTATTACAAGGAATTGAATATACTAAATTTGAGTAATTTAAAGCAATAGTATTATCTTTTAATTTTGAATATAAATTACCAATCGATTTAACATTTTTAGCGCTAATTTTACAGGTTCATTTCTAAAAATTTTAATGATTTTCGGAGTAGGTTCTTTGATGTATGGAAAAAAAGCATAATAAATATTTGAAATAATATTACTTATGTTATCATGAATATTATTGTTGATGCTATTAACTCTAATGTTAGAGAGCAAATTTTTTAGAAAATTTCTACGTACGACATATTTCAAAACACTACGCGCAGCGGATTGTTTTGTAAGTTCCAAGGGCTTTAAAGGTCTCTTATATACGTATATCAACGCTATTTTTTATTACGAATGCATCATAATCTCAAAAATGTTTTAAATATTAAACTTAAGGGATATATTGACGAGTATATTAACCTGTAACATTTGACATGATCAAATGTTTCTATAGCAACCTTTTAAAAAGTAGGCGCATCATAAACAACATTTTAAGCACGCTGCAGCATGCGATAATCGTTGATTATGATGCATGCGTAATAAAAAATAATTTAAATATGTTTTAGAGTGGACAGGTTCTAAATACCAATCGGTAATTAGAATATTATTGTTTTGTGTAATTATTATTGTATCTAAAAAAGGTATTTGATTGTTTACTTCTTTTTCAATCGTGAATTGTAATTTTGGATGATAATTATTAAAAACTAAAAGAATTTTATTTATTTTGTCACTAGGACTACAACAAATAATATCATCAACAATTTTTTTAATTAAATTTGGTTGAAAAGTTAAATTTTCCAAACATCAATTAGATCAATGATTAGAAAATTTACCTTTTCAACCAAATTTTATTAAAAAATAAGTTGATGATATTATTTGTTGTATTCCTAGTGACAAAATAAATAATATTCATTTAGTTTTTAATAATTAAAACCCAAAATTACAATTCACAATTGAAAAAGAAGTAAACAATCAAATACCTTTTTTTAGATACAATGATAAATTAAACAAAACAATAATATTCTAACTACCGATTGGTATTTAAAACCTGTCCACTCTAAAAGATATTTAAATTATTTTTCTTATCATAGTAATAAAATGAAAATTAATTTAGATTTAGCTTAAAAAAATAGAATAATAAACCTAGTGCATCCTACTTTAATCAATACAAATTTACATAAACTTGAAGATATCCTTTTTTCTAAAAAATTGCACTTTAACAATAGAATTAATAATATTCATGATAACATAAATAATGATATTTCAAATGTTTAATATGCTTCTTTTCCATATATAAAAGAACTTACTCCGAAAATCATTAAAATTTTTAGAAATGAACCTGTAAAGATAGCGCAAAAAAAAATGTTAAATCGATTGGTACTTTATATTCAAAATTAAAAGATAAAACTATTGCTTTAAATTACTCAAATTTAGTATATTCAATTCCATGTAATAATTGTGATAAAAAGTATATTGGACAAACATCACAAAATCTAAAAATAGAATTTCTGGACCTAAAAGTGACATAAAACTTCAAACAAAACACTTCTGCTTTATCTGAACATGCATATATTACTGGTCACATACCAAACTTTGATGAAATTAAAATTCTCCATAAAAAACAAATTTAAATAAAAGGTTATTTTTAGAAATGGTCGAAATAAATAAAACAAATTCCATGAATAGGAGAACTGAATTTGAGGATTTAAGCTCAATTTATTCTTATATATTATTATCACTAAATAATCGATAATTTTTTATAAATACCCCTTGGCAAATATTAAGCATTCCTTTAACACCCCGTAAATTATTTATTTTGAAACAAAGTAGATTGACTTTGACATTTTTTGTAGTTCTAAATTCTAATATTTTGCCAAACTTTTACAATATTTTTAAAATGTTATAATTGCAGAAATTGAGTTCAACTAGTTTTGATTGTAAGTTGCCACAAAATTGTTATATATTGTATATTAGTATATATAAAATAATTTTTAGCCCCGACGAAGGTCACGATATACTGACCGAAAGCTTGGACGCAAAACAAATCATCTTCTATTAAACTTTATTGGCTGAATACCCGTTAATTATTTCTACGTTAGTTTTAACGTTACACGAGATCAAAGTTTCACCGTTTCAATTGGGATCCTGTTGATAGTCCTAAAATATTGTTAATATTTATAAATTAAACCGTCAGTTTCCAAAGATTAATTAAACAAACACCGACGAAATATTCTGCTCTAGATATATTACCATTCGTTCGCTAGAGTCATTGCAGGAAATCCAGTCCCATATTTTCGGCCATTGTGTTCCGGTGATAGAGCTGTTCCTGTGCGAGTTGCTGGCTTTCATTCCGACGATTTTAAAAGGGTTTCACGGTTTTGTCCGGTCAAGATAACAAATTACCTGAATGCGATCGCCGATAGTTCCTAGAATGCGGCCCATAGAAAACTGAATGGCGCAATTTCAACTTTGTATTTGATTTCGAATGATATTTTTGAAATAAACGATCCGAATACTGAACGAAATTTTCAATATATTTGATATTACAAGTACGTGATGATACTTAGAAATATGAGACTGTTGATGATGACTTTTGATTTTGTGACGATCTACAAAAAAGCCATTGTTTAGTCCATGTGCATAACACTACTGAGTTAAGCTGGCACCTTTAAAAGAGGGATAGGGCACATACACGATGTAATCTCTTAAAAGTTTCAAATTCTATTGCGAAAGTTTCTTTCACTTCCGATTACTGTGGTTTGTTTGTGATTTAAATTTAAACGAAATATAAAGCATGGTACATGAAAATGATCACATATTGTATAAAATAATTCTTACCTCTAGGTTTCTTCATTCTTCATATTTAGACCAATTGTTTTGGAAATATCTGAAACAAATTGAAACACTCGTGAAAATTATGATTAATATATGATTAAAAACCCTAATGAGTTTGAAAAATGCAGTATGATAAGCTCTAACCCGAAATAATAAATGCCTACCACTCAACCGTATTCTATAATGTCGACAGTAAATCTAGGACGAATGTAACTTATCGTTCTAATCACTATTTCTCCTTTCCGGAGATTTATGGTCATTCAAAGCAGGTTCCATTTCCATTTTCCATTAGCCGCCCTCTAAAGTTGAAAGGGCTTTTAAAGTTTCTAAATGTGCCTTAGTGAATAGATAGTAGTCGTGTCACAAATGCGTTTGCTGAAATTTCGTTTGGAAATGGCATTGCGCTTTTCTTTCCTGGATGAATATTGATACCAAGATATTTGTATGCTTAATTTCTCCATTGAAGTGGTTATCTTATACATATTGCGCATTCTGCTCTTCATTAAACAACAGATAAAAGCAATTTTAAAGCAGCGTCTACAAATTTAATATCGACAAAAATAGGCATATCTGTTTTTCAAAATATTTACTTCTTCCATTAAAAGTTGCGTTATGATTTTGAATTGGCCTTAGAGTTGTTATTTAAAACATAGTTTGCTTTATTTTCAACTGATGTTATTTTCCATGCCGCATGTTCGCTCAATTATTGGCCGATTCGAGAGCCATACAAGGGCTACGAGACTGAAAGCTTAATTGCTTTTATTGACTTTTCACGTCTATTTTACCGAATAAAATGCCAGTCGTATCAAAACAACAAGAAGTAAATTTATCTTTTCTAGTTATAAGGCGTTCCTATTCAGATGCTTACAATATGAACCAAATGAAATCAGACAAGTTGTATAACAGAAGAGTCTAGAGAGCCAGCGTCCACTTTGTCTCCCGAGCTTCCGCATGCTCAAAAAGTTAAAATTGAAAATAATTAGGCAAGTCCAAGTTCGACGAAAATCAGTCGTCGGGGGG
>JAEQML010079259.1:0-12071 GCA_016904865.1 Pissodes strobi | reverse complement strand
GGTTAGTCATCGAATCAACTTCCGGTTAGTTTCACTTAGTCTCAACTCACTTGAGACATTTGAACCAGTTCCGATATGTTATAATCAATTTTAATACATTTGGTTAGTTTTGGTTAGTCGTCTAATCAACTTTCAGATAGTTTCACTTTGTCTCAACTTATTTTAGTAATTTCAACTGGTTCCGGTAGGTTACAATCAATTTTAATAGATTTGGTTAGATTGGGTTAGTCGACGAATCAACTTTCGGTTAGGTTCACTTTGTCTCGATTTATTTCAGTCATTTGATCAGGATCCGATATGCTATAACTAATTTTAATAGATTTGGTTAGTTTGGGTTAGTCTCCGAATCAGCTTTCAGTTAGTTTCACTTTGTCTCAACTCATTTTAGTCATATCAACCGGTTCCGATAGGTTATAATCAATTTTTATAGATTTGGTTAGATTGGGTTAGTCGTCGAATCAACTTTCGGTTAATTTCACTTAGTCTCAATTTATTTTAGACATTTGAACCGGTTCCGATACGTTATAATCAATTTTAATAGATTTGGTTAATTTGGGTTAGTCCCCGAATCAACTTTCAGTTAGTTTCACTTTGTCTCGACTTATTTTAGTGAATTCAACCGGTTCCGCTAGGTTATAATCAATTTTAATAGATTCGGTTAGTTTGGGTTAGTCGTCGAATCACTTAGTCTCATCTTATTTGAGACATTGAACCGGTTCCGATACGTTATAATCAATTTTAATACATTTGGTTTGTTTTGGTTAGTCGTCTAATTAACTTTCGGTTAGTTTCACATAGTCTTAACTTATTTTAGTCATTTGATCCTGTTCCGATACGCTATAACAAATTTTAATATATTGGGTTAGTTTGGGTTAGTCATCCAATCAACTTTCGGTTAGTTTCATTTAGCCTTACTTATTTTAGTCATTTGAACCGGTTCCGATACGTTATAATCAATTTTAATAGATTTTGTTGGTTTGGGTTAGTCATCCAATCAACTTTCGGTTAGCTTCATTCACTTCGTCTCATAAAAATTGAATAATTCTTTACCAATTCCATAAGAGAGAAAGAAGGAGCGATCACGTGTAGTTACATAACAGTCATCAACAGTAAAATAAGAAAAACTACCCTTAGCCATCTTAACCATAATATATATATTTTGTAAATAGCGTATAGCGTAAATCGTGCGAAAACTATTCCATAAAAATAAATTCACACCGTCCGATCACGGAAGTACTTGCGAAAACTGAGTCACGGCTAAGCCGTGACATTGACACACGTCAATGTCAATGCCGATGGGTGAGGGATTGGCGCAGGCAGGAGGGAAATTTTCCGCGGCACGCTCGAGTGAGCGGACTTATTAGAATATCTATAGACGGTGGTAGCGGGCTCTACCTCCAATAAATGAGTTAGAGTTTAACTTCTGACACATTGCTTAAATACCTAATTAATATCCCTATTCAAAAAATATTCAAGGAACACCAACATTATCGATATTATTTGGTGAACTAGTTCAGCTGGATGTGGATATAAAATATAGTGATACGTGGAGTTACCGCCATATAAGAAGCAGTAAAATCCCATGCATTGTATATCCATCAAGTATACCGAGTGTTTCTGTGACATGGAATTTACTATTTATATCAAATAGACGTTTATTTTCAAAAAATGCTCAGAGGCGTCTATTAGAATTTTAGGTTGAGCATATTTCTATGTAGAAAATCTTTGTGCCAAAATAGATACGTGTAAAATGACATTCTGTCTTTTAATGAGCTCTTTTTGACGGTTGCCAAATTATTTTCCGCTTTTTTTTCATTGACACCCTTTACTAAAATACTTGAAGCATTCCATTTTATTCTGTGGTGGTTATCAATACATCACTCCAATTTTCCTCCCCCGGTTCCCAAGCTGTAGATGCGCCAACTTGTTGATACTCCGATACAATTAGGTATTACACGTTTCAAATATCGTGTTTTAGACAAAGACGCTTTATTGATGAATTTTTGGATCATCTATATTTATATATAGGGTGTATCAATTAACACTAACGGTAAAAATCATATATAAAAATCAGTTGTATGTTCTGAAACCGTTTTAAAAAATGATTTTGAAAATTAAGGGTTCCTTCGTTGTAAAAAAAGGGCTTTGAATTTTTAATTTGATAATCCAAATTTTGCTTTTTTGCAACGATTAATTTAGGAGTCTCACGAGCAAAATGAATGTTAATTGGACGACGAAAACGCGTTGATGAGGGCCTGCAATTTTGTCATACAAGTGTTTCAGAGTTATCGCTATTTTGAAAAATTAATCTAATAGGGACCAAAGACCAAACTAGTAAAAAATATAGAAGCATCGGTGCAGCTGTTGTTCAAAAATACTTGCTTATATTCTGACTGTCCCGAGCTACCATCAAAGCCATATTTACAAATTAACACTAAATTATAAATTTTAATCTGCTGATTTAGCCAAAGTATTTATTACCTCTTTTTGTAATAACATCAGTCTTGTACCTGTATGGTGAATAATGATTCTACCGAAATTTACAGCTTCAGTTTCACTTACTACAATATTATGGGATTAGGGGTGTGAAAAATAATCGATTATTCGATTAACTTTTAAGATACTATCGATTAGTCGATTAGTGGAGAATAATCGATTATTACAAATAATTGAACATCGATTATTACTTTTAGTAATCGTCAATACGACGCTATCTGACTACCATGCACAGGTCTTAGCGATATCAGATATAAATTTGGAAAAAACTTATAGAACACTACTCAAAGAATAAATTATATCATTATAAGGAAGAATTGATTCGTGTCAGTTGGCCAAAACTTTATAATAGCGGGATGTTGACATGGCATATCAATTCTTTTAGATCACTATCACTGCAGATCAGTAGAAGAGGTATCAAATTTTCATGTAGGAAAAGAAGAATTTTATTTTTTAAACAACTTAGGGGTCAAATAACTAAAACGTATTTTAAGAAGTATTGTCAGATTTTAAAAAAAGTCATCAAAAAAGCTAAGCAGTTACACGATCACGAGTGATAGAAACTTCTGAAAATAAAACAAAAGCTACTTGGAATATAGTAAAAGAAATCACATCTCAGCAAAAAACTACCTCTAGCGTTTTTACAAATTTTTCAAATAAATATAACAATGAGAACTTGATCTTAATTAAATTAAACACTTACTTTGTTACAGCATGTCCTTCTCTTTCTGGTAAAAATTGGAATAAATTCTGTAATTTAAGTGTCAACGATACAATGTTCCTTTCGCCTGGCACACCATATGAAGTAAAACTAACAATAAATAGGCTTACAAACAAAACATCTGTTGGTGAAGATGAAATCCCTGTTACATTGTTAAGAACTGTTTCAAATATAAGTTCAGAACCAATTTCCCATATTATCTATCTTAAATGTATCCTTTGACACAGGTAACTTTCTAGCTTTGCTCAAGAATGCTTATATTAAAGCCATACATAAAAAGGATGAGAAATACCAAGAAAGGAATTACAGACCAATCTCTTTATTATCAAATGTAAATAAGATGTTTGAAAAGATCATTTATAGTCGAATCATTACATTCTTAGAGAATAATTCTATACTGTCAGATAAGCAGAATGGCTTTCGAAAGGGTAAGAGCACAATTCGTGCTGTTTATCAAGCCTTAGAAAAAGCACTAAACTCATTAAATAATAGATATCAAACTGCTGCCCTGTACCTTGACCTTTCGAAGGCTTTTGGCAGTGTAAGTTATGATATTTGGTGTGAAAAATTGAACTTATGTGGAATTAAAGGGATGGCTTTAAAATTAATTAAATCATATCTAACGGGAAGATCTCAGCAGGTGGATGAGAGTGACAAGTTTGCCAATTTGCTGAAATCAGACAGAAGTGTCGCCTGAGCATATGGTGCTATATGCGGAAGACACCACTTTAATTTTCAGTGAAACCAGTAAGGATCTTCTGCTCACAAAATTCACTAATATAATGTAATAGCGTAATGAGTATTTTAAAGAAAATGATTTATTATTAAATTTATCTAAAACTCATTATAATTTATTTTAGCAATATAGTAAACAACGAAATTAGCGTCTCCTATAATGGAAGTGAAGTGGTGTCGTCTAACGCAGTTTTCCTGTTGGGCATACACATGGATCGTAGATTGGACTGGAGGGAAGTTGCTCTGGGTGTAGCCAGGTTTGCCTATGCTCTTCGCATCATTTCAAATAATGTGGGAGTGGATGCTGCTACCACGGCATACCATGCTTACATTCAGTCTAGGCTGAGATATGGATTAGTACAATGGGGAAATTCCTCAGATGTAGAACGTGTCATGGTGCTCCAGAAGCGTTGTATTAGAAATACTTATGGAATGAAATATACTGAAAACTGTAAAATTGTTTTCATTGACAAAAAAATATTAACATTAAAAAGTCTTTACATTCTGGACGCAGTTATGATTGTAAAGGATAATATGGTTTTATTTTTAGATTGTGACAAAGTATATGATCATTATACCAGAAACAAAAATAACTTGTGCTGTAAAAAGTGTAACTTTTCTTATATACAAAAAAGCGTTAAATACTCTGTGATAAAAGTATTCAATTCTTTTCCTGAACCAATTCGCGTCCTTCCAAAGAATGAGCGAAAGAATGTGATAAAAAAGTATCTTTTAGTTAAAGCTTTTTACAAACTAAGTGAATTTTTCAATGAAGAAGAAAGAAACACATTATGTAGGAACTGAATATAGCAAGTAATTGTTATTGTATTTGACATGGTTCCACACCTTAAAATGGGTACTGTATGTAATTTTTCATGTTCGAATTAATAAATATTTATCTATCTGTCTATCTATCTATCCGGCCTTAATTGGGATAACTTTTTTTGGCCTCCAAAACTTTGTCATACGAAGGATATTAGTTGCAATTTTTTTGTCTCGCTTGCGTCCTGATAAGTTTATACTGATGCTAAGACCAATTAGCTTCTACAAATATAAGAGCTAATACTTCATCAGCATTTAACTAAAAATATAAATTATCTTGATTGTTTTTGTTTTCAAAAATGTTGGCTTGCTCGGGTTCGTTACTATTAGTTTTGAGAACTTTCGATGCCGATAAGTTACCACATGTTCTGTAGCTCCTTTGAGCGGCATATGTTAACTCCTGTGGTGTTGAATTTTTTTGGGGTGGTTTTGTTTTCCGTCTTTTGGACCGGTCACTACACTCACTGAACGCTACTGTTTTGCGTCCTTTTACAATATATTTTTTTAAATTTTAAAATCGAAGTATCTGTTTTTGTCCGTTAAATTGCTATCTATTTCACCCCTTCGTTTTCCAAATTTGATCAAATTCAATTAGAAAAAGATACTCCAACTTGGTACATATCTAGGAAAATAACACACTTATGTTATTGAAAACAATTGGTTTAGTCTGATTTCAGAAGTGTGGTGTCAGCTTATCCAATGTGAATTATCATCTGCCCCTTAACAGTTTGGTATCAAAGGTAGGCTCATCAGAAAAAAAAAATGTTCTCTCAGCTTACCTCCATTTGATCAAGCAGATCCATCAATTGGTAAAAAAAACTTAAATCTATCTAAACTATGATCGTCTTCAATTAACCTCCATAATAGGCATTAAGCATCTTAATTTCTATTACCTAAATATATCTCGATACCTGTAAAATTGAGATGTTTTAGGTTTTTTAAAGACTTAACGTAACATTTAATATAGCGTATTGCATTTTGCCTACGTGTTTTAGTCTTCCTCACATAATCATTTTATGAAAACCTGGTTCATAATATTTTATTATTCGGGATTCCAATACGTTGAGTTTCTGTGAAGTAATGCAACACTTTGCGTACATTTCTTTCGAAAATGTTTCTGGCACTGTGAATTTAAAGTTCATAGTTGCATGGTAAACGATTGATTAGGTATAGATAAAATTATACCTGAATTAATTTAGTTTTAGGAAACTTCATAGTCAAATTTCAGTTTCCAATTTGATATATTTTGGGAGCGAAATATGGTGATCATACATATTTTTAGGCGACCCTCAAAAAACTCTTAAAAAACTAAGTTTGATATTTACAGGGCTGTTTTAAGGGCCGTAAAAGGACTGTAAAATATGTGGAACAAGACAGAAAATTCCTTGCCACTCATTAATTCCGGGAACCATTGTACCAGAGCAATAAAAATACTTCAATATTATCATCATGCGTCAATTATTTTTATCCTTGATATCGGGTAGTAAAACCATTATTACCTTCAGCTACCGTATGGCTATATTATCCAGAAAATGCAATTCTAACATTGCCGCTCGTAAAAATTTTACTGTAAAGACATTTTACGAGAAAATTACTAAATTCAATCAATCGGTATATCGCTCATTCGGATAAATGGGAAACATGATTCCAAGGATGATTTCTCATCTATATATATAAAGGACTTCTTTCTTACAGGAATAAAAAACCTGGATCTGTGTTTTTAAAGCGGAATAAAACTGCTGAATTTTGAGAGCTGAATAGTTTTAATAACATTCAATTTCGACTAACTCAATTTTGTACATAAAATGAGGCTTATTATCATTTTTATTAAACCTGCCATTACTTAATATGCATTTTTTAAACAATTGGCATGTTTTTGATTTCATATGCTGAGCTTGAAGCTTTAGTTGGCCATTCATCTATTCTGGATCTTTCATTCAAGATGGGATAAAATGCGTTTGTATTAAGTTATATATAAAAGGAGGGAGAGAGAGAAATATTTAAAGAGAGAGAAAGTAAGATTTGTATTTTTAATAAGAAGCCATGAACAACACAAGCTCAAAGCTGTTGATCCGATTAGGTCAAGGGCTTAAATAAACACGAGCTCAAGATGCCATTATGGATAATGAAGTATCAAAATGCAATATGATCCTTTTGCCGAAGGTGTAGAGAATATTAATTAATCTTTATAATGGTGTTGTTTTTCCCAAAAGCTAATGTGGGTTTTAACGTGATTCTAAATAAGTTGGAAAGTCAGCTTTGAAGCGAGATATCAAATATGTTCGCTCAAGGTTCATTGGACGCAAATTCCACAAATCTGTGATAATAAAAAAACGATTTAGATTAGTTTGCGCCCGAAGTATCGATTGGAATAAATGAACAAGTTCTATATGGGATGCCATTCAACAAAATTCCAAAATGGCATTGTCATATTGACGGCTGATAAAATCTTAGTTGTATTATTGGCTAATTTAGAAACGCAAATAGGAAAATTGCCAGTTGAGTACCGCATATTGAAACGGTTATCCAACCATATATTTTTACAATCACCTCATAAATATATACTTTATATATACATTCTCTCAAAAATCTCTCTTGAAAATAGCAAATAGGAAAATTGCTAATCAAGTGAGAACTTTAAAAGCACATTCTGTTCTTCCAGTTACAAATATAGAAAAAGAGAAAATAGCATATAATGTTCGTCCGAGTTAAAATCCTAACAGAAAAAATGGAACAGATCTATGAGTTTTTTAAAATATTACATGCAGGACGATTTGTAAATCAAAGTATATATGCTAGCTGAGGATAAAGGATACTTTGGGGATTTTAATTCACTTATCATTATTTAGGCCATTTTTGTTCGTTACAATGATACAAGTTATTTTAAGAACCAATTAAATAAGTAAACCACTTAAAGATTTCCACTAACTTTATTTAAACATGACACGTGTTTCGACGGTAACGTCTTTTTCAAATGTGAATAGTTACACTAAAATATGCTAAAATTATATAGTTCAGCTGTTGCAGGTAAATTACAAAAAATCTTGACCCAGGCGCCTTATGAATAGCAAAGGAAACAAGTTAACAATTTCTAGGAAAGGTTTAATAACGGAGAAAACCCAAAATCAGTTTGTTCGTTAAGTAATATATTCAATTTTTTATATTTATTGATTTCCATAATTTCTAACAGATTTAATTTTTTACCTTTATTTTCAATATGTAAAACATTGAAATCATTATCATTGTTTTCATTAATTAAAATGACAAGCATAGTTAGAAGTATTCTTACCATTAATGAAACAAGACTGGTGTTCTTTAATTCTCTTTTCAAAAGGTCTACCAGTTTGACCAGTTTGACCAATATATACTTTGGAACACGAACCACAATATAATTTATAGACACCATTTTTCTTACTTTTAGGTGTAGGGGATTTGTTATTTTTAATGAACTTACTAATTTTATTGTTGGTTTTAAAAGCAATTTTGGCATTCATATTTTTATTTTTTATATACTGTGATATTTTTTGTGTTAACTTTCCTGTGTGTGTTAAAATTTGATAATTGTTAAGTTCATTATTATTAATTTTTGGGTACACCAATTCTAAAGCTTCTTTGGTATCGTAATTTTTAATTAAATTATCAACAATGTTAGCCTTATAACCATTATTCACAGCAATTTGTTTGATTATATTAATCTCTTTATTGTAATTATCTTCAGACAAAGGTATGTTATTTAGTATATGTATAAAACTATTAAATGCTGCCATTTTTTGATTCTACGTATGGTTAGATAAGTTGTGAATAATTATATCCGTATAAGATGGTTTGCGATAGATGTCAAAGGTATGTTTATTGTTTACATTACAATCCATAAATAAGAAATCTGTTGACTCAGACATTATTTTTACTAGAGCCGACAAAGGAAAAACTATAATAGCTTTAAACAAATTAGAATACATTAATAAAACTTTAAATTTTTTAAATCCAGAGAAATATATACAAATTAATTCGGATCCTACATTACACTACCAGAAACTTGTAAAAGAAGTTGTTAAAGAAGTTAGTATTTTTCCGGATTACGCTAAATCTAACCTTGTGTTAATGAACCCACAAATACCTAAATTATATTCTTTAGTAACTATTCACATTTGAATAAGACGTTACCGTCGAAACACGTGTCATGTTTAAATAAAGTTAGTGGAAATCTTTAAGTGGTTTACTTATTTAAGTGGTTCTTAGTTATGGATCTCCATCAAGTAAAGGCTAATTCTATTAAATTCATACAAGTTATTTTGTTGATCATGCAAAATTTTTCCTATGCTGTATAAATTACTAAATAGCTAAGTATTGTGTAACCCATTTAAAAAAAATCCCCTTTGAGAAAATAAATTTAAATTTTTATAAACTTAAGAAAATTAATCTCTGTTGTTAAATTTTCAGAATTTAAAAAATATTATTAAAAGTAGGTCTACACTAAGCATGTGACTATGTTATGGGAATCCTAAATATACGATCATAAGACTTATTTTTAGTTACCTTTTTAAATTTTGAACACAATCTCTGAAATTATGATATACAAGTTGTTAAAAAGAAAATTGAAGGCAGTATTTTTCCACCCTAATCCATTTTCTCATTATAGGAAATAAATAATAAGAGGCTGCCAACTTTTTTAACAGTTAATATGACGAATGTTACAACAATTTCTGCAATTTAATTTAATTGGCTATGATGTAAAAATTTTCAAAAATATACCAATATTTTTAACAAACTTATAAGAAACTCCATATGGTGTATTGCATTCTTCATATATCAAATACATTAGAGAACTTATTGTGTATGCAGAACCTGGTTTTTAGTTGCACTTGTCAAGATATTGTGAACTACTAATCTTTTAAACTGCTAATTAATTATCACTCTGCCACAAGTTTGAACTTAAACTAGAAAATTATTACGTAAACAGTTAAGACAAATTATAAACAATGGGAGCGATCAACACAGCAAGTATAAACCTTAATCGTGCAACGGTCAGCAATTTTTATTCTATAAATACTCAAGCGTACCATCACTTCGTCAGACTTTGTCGCGGACCTTCTCGTTTCAACTGATGTTACGACAGTGCACATTGAGTTTTCTCGGTGAGAGTATCCCGGCTTGGGACCTATCATTGTTACTATCGACTCGTTGTAGGTATCCAGCTTCCTAGCTTTTTGTAGCGTTCTCCTATTCTTCTGACATGACTATTGTAGGGATAGTGACCTTATTGTGTACCCTAAGTGCATATTCTTTCTACTTGATATTTTCGGTAGTGGCGGTATTTTCTGACTGAGCTCTGCCACTTAGCGATATCATTATTATAGGATTGTGGTCCAAATCATGGACAATATATAAAAGATTTTCGTAAAAAGTTCATAGTAAAAGAAAATAGAATAAGCTATCCATTGGTCATATATTTTAAGGCTGTGGAATAGAGGTTTTGAACTGTATTAATGCTGGTTTGTTGTAGAAATTGTATTTATTAAAGCGAAACCAGATCAATGAAATAATTGGTCACGAACAGTGGTGAACTGATTTAATCAATTAGCAACATTTACTAATTATTATAGGATTATAGAGTATTTTAGCAAATTCAATAATATATGGTAAGTTTCAAATAGTGTGGGGATGTTGTCTAATTGCCTTAAAGATGATTAAACTGAAACATCGGATTTATTGCAAGTTTTCCTGTTGGACTTTATCGATTTGTTTAGACGTCTGATCACGATGAGGTTGAAAGGAATACCTATTCCAATTGCTATGATGAATCATAATTAAAAAATGTATATTTCAAATTATCTCATTTCGGAAATACTAGTTTTAATTATACAGAACCAAGAATGGTATTTAACAGAATTTTTGCATTAATATATTCAATCATTTTACTCTATATCTGGCATATGTTCTTAACGCCTGAACATCACTAATGCCAATTGATCTTTTATTGTACTTTTACCGTCAGGAATTCTTTCAAAGGAAAATTAATGGTTAAGGAATAAATCACGCCATTATGATATGGAATATAAGATTTTGCCATCTATTACTTATAATTTTTATTATTGTTATAGGCAACAAGGTTGTGATGACAAATAACATCTCTTCATTGGACATCAGTTACAACGTGAAGCCATGATCCTTAATCATGCTATGCAATTTGGATTCATCCCTTATCATGTATTCAGGATATTAGAACACTGAGTCCAGTTTAACACAAAGGCGTCCGGCAAACCAAACAGGATCCCATTGTTGGCTGTTACAGGATGCTTAATTAATTTTGTCCTGGACCTTATTTCGGGATTAGTCGATATTGGAAACCGGTTTGCTTTAAACTATTGGCTATTTGAACACGCTAAGCATGCAAAGAATACGATGTCCTGAGCAAATAGCAAGCCAAATTAAGTGAGCTAGTGCTTTACATGTGATCATATTATTGTCGAAACTTATTTAAATGCCCTATTGATTCCATTCCAATTTACAAGCGATGTTAGAAATTTTCATGACAGATTATTTCAAGTATGCCAAGATATTAAATAGTTCCATTTAGTCGTTTTCAAAAAATTAACCCAACGTAATCCAGACTAGTATCCAGTTATTAAAGAGGCTGATATGTTCGCTATATTATTAAAAAACTTTCTATTATTTTATTTCAACACATCTATAATCAAATATTTGTCCCTAATCGAGAGACTTAAGGAATATGAGGAGCCAGATCCAAGCCAATATTAATGGTCAGATATGTGGACGATATTTTTATCAAAAGTAGAATCATTGTACTAGAGGAGATAGTTTTCTGGTAGGTGTTAAGTCAGCTTTCTAATTCAGTGTATTACCGAGCTTCCTGAATTCTACATTTGACAAAGTCTGGGCTTTGGTGAAATTGAATAATTAAACACCATTGGGTGGTTGTGTTTACTTTCCTCCACACTCAGCATTAATTGCTTACAATCACTTTCTTCAAACCAAAGCTAGATTAAAAAACAAATATAAACTTGCAAACTTGGTAATAATGTGAAATTTTACCTAATGAGAGCTAAATGGTTTGTTGATGATTTTTTTATGCTTTTTGATCAGTATTTCCTATTCTGTGAGGATTCTTTGGGTTCGGCAGTAGAACTAGCTGAACAACCGATTAGCAAAGTTGTGCAGCATCACATTTCGGTTGAAGTGCATTTTTCTCTATCAAGAAGTCCTATTCAAGACATCAACGACGGCTTACGCTACAACTTTGATTAGGCAGACTATCATCGACTACCATATGGTTAGA
>JAEQML010079258.1:0-12072 GCA_016904865.1 Pissodes strobi | reverse complement strand
TTTTTGTCTTTAGTACGTTCAAAAGATGTACTTGTGTTTATTGGGATGGAAATCGTTGAGGAGGCCTATGTCCTGCAGTGGACAAGAGAGGCTACGTGATGATGATGATGATGATGATGACGATGAAGGCACTAAAATCTATTGTTTCCTACCGGCGCGGCAGGGAGAGTAGAGCGGGAATTGCGCGGACGCGGACGCGGACGCATTTGAAAGGGAAGAAACATGTTCTTTCTTTGTTTCAAATTTTGTTGTTTACACAGCATTCACGGATACAAAGATATATTAAATTAAAACGATCAAAAAGTTTTTCTTGACGAAGGGTGAAAACTTGGTTTCCAGCGATTGTTTGTATAATGGAATCTAATCTATTCTACTGATAATTCAGGTTTGGACTAAGAAGTAACTGAAATTGCTGTTTACCTGGGGTCAAAAAATTTTATTTGGGTTTGAATGATGGCTCGACCATACTACGAACATACATGGTGTTATCACCAAGTTAATACACATATTGGGGTGTTTCCCCAACAGACAGATAGTAAATTTTACG
The DNA here is from genome assembly GCA_016904865.1 of Pissodes strobi. NCBI lineage: Eukaryota > Metazoa > Arthropoda > Insecta > Coleoptera > Curculionidae > Pissodes > Pissodes strobi. The sequence goes on along the minus strand of JAEQML010079258.1, from coordinate 11,525 downwards.
AGGGTTCATTTAAAAGGAGTGCATTTTAAAATAGAAATATAACATAGAATGGATTGTTTATAGCAGTAAACTTATTCTCTTATTCTGTCTACTTTTGAATTTCCAATTGAGTGGTTCTCTGTAGTTAAGAAAATGTCACGTTAATTGCGCCGTTGCGTTGTTGCAAAATTTCTCCAGACAGATTTTGTTATATTTCTGGGGAACTTATGGTGAAGTCACAAGCCAGATTAGTTTCTGAAAAAGTGAAAAAAGCCTATTTCATCTATTTTGGTGTTTTAATCGGCGGTCAAGACAATCAGTGGGTTCCCCATATATGTTGTGTCAGCTCTAGCGTGTCATTGGTGCAGTGGATGAAAGGGAAGAGAAAAAAATTTGCCTTTTACAGCTCCAATAGCATGGCGAGAACCAACTAGTCATGTTGATGATTGCTTCTTTGCGTGACAAAGACTGAAGTTGAGATATGCAAGATATAATATCCGACTTTGCCTTCTGCCATAAGATATGTTCCTCACAATGTAGACTTGCCATTACTGCGCCTTTAGTATGGCAAGATACTGTTTTGGGAGATATTGGAGATAATAACGCATCATCAGGCAGCTAGAAGAATAGTGTACCGATCCCACTTTTGCTCCAGGTCCCAGTTCCGCGGAACCACATTTGATTGTTCAAAGTGAGTTAAATGATTTGGTAGGTGATTTAGGCTTTTCCAAGCACTAAAGTTTCTTGGGTCTTGTTTTAAGTTGGGAACTTACTAGACAAAGACACCAAAAGTTACGACTTTTAGGAAAAGAAATGCATTTAACAATATGGAAAATTCGTTATGTGGGTGTACTGATATAGATGGTTTAATGTAAGAACTCAATAGCGAACATACTCCCTGTGAATAGTGCTTGTTAGTAGACTCATCGAAATATAGATTAAAAGCTGTTTCTAGATAATATAACCATCTATACCTGTTGCCCATTGAATGAAAGAAACCTATGAAAATATGCGCATCCTTCTAGATAAATAAACTGTAACCGATACAAATGACAGCTATGTGGGGATTTAAAAGTTATAGCAATTTTAGTACGACTTCAGGGAGGATTTACAAAATACCGCTGTTTTCTTTATTTGTGGGACAGTCGTGCAGTGAATGAACATTGTTAACGAAAATATGGCCGAATGGGAGTGAATTTCAACCGAGTTCCTAAAATGTTCAGTATGTACCCCTTGTAAATCCAAAAAATGTCCTTTTGCCTCCTCTTCATATTAAACTAGGACTGACGAAGGTCTTTGTGCAGGCTATGAATAAATAGGATGAAGGATTTAAATACCTAACAAAAGTCTTTCCCCAGTTAAGTGACATCAAATTAAAACAAGATATTTTTATTTGACCACAAATTAGCTCACCACTAAAGAACTCAAGACTTGGAACTCATTCGTACGTGCAGTGAGAGGATTTTAAGGCAACAATATGGATGCAAACTACGAGCAACTATATAATGAACTCTTAGACTCATACAAATCGCTTGGTAGGGGGGGCGATGGGATCCAGCCATGTTGGTTTTTAAAGAGAGAAGTTGTGACCCCCAAAAAGGAAAAATAAGTTGGTGTGTTCCAAATAAATATGTTTACTTTTTTCTTAGGTGCTAATTTAATATAAATTATAAATATAGTCAATATGCAGGGTAAAATAATTTTTTCAATAACTATTAAATGAATGTGGTTTGTTTATGTAACAAAAAAACCTTATGTGTTAAAACAATTTTTTTGACATTTTCGTATTTAAATAGATTCATTCTACTACAGTATGCTAGTTAGTACAGTGTTACAGAAAAAAAAATTGATACACTGACTGACAATGGGTACATCAAAATAGAGCTGTGGACCTATATTCGTCAAATGTGGGAAATATTGGGCCAGTAGCTTTGAAAATCATAGTTTATCTCTCTTTCGAAGATGCTATTAATATTTTGATAAAGCAGTTGTGTTTCTTTCATATTAAATAATACCCATATCAGTGATCGTCATACGAATAGGACACAATCAAAAATTAACCCCCGAGTAATAGTACTGGCAAATACTAGGTCCGTAGATGATCATAACTGTATAGTTTCATCCTAGCTATGAGTCGATTCAACTATGATAAAAGGAACATGGAAAAAACGATCGACGCTGTAAGAAATGGAATTACGACAGCGGCTACAAAGTTTAACGTTCTTTCAGTTAAATGTAGGGGGAAAACTCCCCTAAAGGGAAAAGTGGGCCCATCATCTATTTTGTCAGAAATTTGGGAGCTAAGCTTTGTAAAATGAATTTGACATTTAGGTAGCAGGGGATTTCCTGTAAACAACCGTCAACTTTCGGATAGTATCCAGATGTTAATCAAAACTTTAGGAAAGCCTAATCCGTTTAACAGTGACGCCCAGATATTACTTAAGGAATATCTCAGAACCTAACAAAAATTCGATCCTCTATATCAGACAATAACATAAGGCGGTTTGAAGAAACTGTAGACTTTTTTACCAACAATAATTTATTGGACGCCGCTAATGATACTTCGTGAGTTTTCTGCTGTGACGAAGCGGCCTTGTTTCTAAGCCGCGGCAACATAATATAATTAATTCTAATGATAAAGAGAGCACCGCAACTTTGATAATGGAGAATGATTTAGGAGTTCTAGCTCCCTATGATAGTAATCAATATGAAGCGTGTTCTTAAGTCATTAACCACTTCACCGCCAACATTTTGGGCTATTGTTAATCCTGATAATCCTGGATAATCGTTTTTAGAATATATTAATATACTAGTAATGTTTTTATCCGTGGCTAGTGAAAACTGATGTAGAACTTTCCGTTACCTGGTATCTTAATGAGCATGCATCTGATCACACATTACATTTGAGTAAATTCTCCGCAAGTGAAAGAATTTAAATTGCACTTTATCTAAATGCGACACACTTTTCGCAGCCAATGGATAGATCAATCTGTCATGCATTAAATGCTACTTGAAAGAAAGAGGTGTATGAAAGGCGAATCAAAAAAGCGGGTGTTCGTTTGAAACGATACAGTTTCACTCTGCTACTTCAGGATGCGGTTAAGCCTACCATTAAATTTTTAACTGTGTAAATGTGACAAAGTTAGTGTTCTGTAACACGTTAATGGATATTTATTTTGCCGAAGATGTGTTTGGTAATATAATTTGGACTGACGAGCCTATTTTTGTAACACCGGCCCCAATTTTTAATCGAACAAATACCTATTATTGAGGTGCTGAAAATAGGAAAATGATTTTGGAGTTAGAGAAGTAGGGAAGATAATCCACGAAGGTTTGATGCAGATTTTCCAATTAAGGATTATAGGGAGCGATCAAAATCTAACTTCGGGATACCTAGGCCTGTTACAAAATCAAATACAACCATTAGATTAGATAGAGAACGAAATACCGGATTGGGAACGTGATCAAATGATATAGCAGCAAGATGTTGCCCCCCTCATAGGAGTGCCAACATAACCCAATTTCTAAATGAATATTACACCCGATGGATAGGTGAAAGTGGAACGTTTTCATGGGCACCTCGAAATCCTGATCTAACCCCACTAGATTTTTTCTTGTGGCGAACATTTGAGGAAATAGTTTATAAGCATAGGCCTACTACCCGTAATGAAGTTCAACAGGGTATCCGAGAGGCTAGAGCATATTTAAATGAAACCAATTTTGTGTCAAATAACATCCAACATTAGAGGTTGTTTATATAACATGCATTATACAAAAGGACGACATATACTTAGCTTCTAATTTAGACGTTATTTTTTTTTAAATTTTCCTTTTTATTGTTTTCCTTGTTCCAGTTCCAGTTCTAGTTCTTGTTGTTCTTCTAAAATATTAATATAGTAATACTTTTTGTGTCAATAGTCTACTGGGGTGAAGTAGTTATTCAGCATTGTCTTGTTTAGGAAAAATTAATTGTGATTTAAAAAAAAAACAAGAAATATAAATAGATTTGTCATTTTTCATAAACTGAAATATATGCTCTTGTAACGGAATATATGTTATCAAATATCAGTCTATTCCGCTCCATTAATTCTACCTATTTATCAATAGTTTTCAATGCTCGGTATAAGATCGGCAGTGACACCTACCTATGAATGAATATATTTTGCACAATTAACTTTAAGGAGAACAGGTACGCAGATTTGTATCTATAATTTATGGATTCATGTCGGTGCAGATCGCTTGATTGTGGGAATCCCATCTGTTAGGAAACGGGCTTATCTAGTGTAGTTGGTAGGTAATTGAAGAACGTAGAGTGTTGTTCAATGCATGTACAATAGATTGCTACATTTAGCGTATGTTGAATGTTTCCTTAGTTTGACGCCGGGTTTCCTACAACGGTTGTCACGTGTTTTAAATTGCCCAATCCAAGCGTTGAAAATTAAAATAGGTAGAACGTACAAATTTTGAAAGGAAGGTCATATCATCTTGTATGCAGACGTTGGCACGGTAAGTGGTATTAGTTTCTGATCTCAAAATACTTTATTCATCCCGCATATTTTTCAATAATCTTTTTATGTTTTAAATACATTAGTAATAATTGTTTCCAGTTCACGGACTTATATTTGGCTAAAGTGCGAATTTAGCATTTTTATATTGCACTTTCGAGTGTTTGACGATTTCATCAATCTTAAATTTTTATGGCGACCTTTAGGTTTGAATACCGTTTTTTTTTGGTGGATAATTGCGTATCTTGCGTATAGAGAACGTAATTATTTCATCGTTTAGTGGTTATACATATGATTTTACATATTTTCATTTAAATTGAACAGTATTACCTGGAATATTCTCAATGCGAATTTTATATGTTCCTGTAAAAGGTAGTTAATTGAATTTGAGTAGAATTTCGCTGAATTTTCCTTAGCAGTATTGTTGGTCATAGTTTTTTCAGGCTTATTTCATTAATCTGTCAACGTATTTGTAACATCAAACTATAATTATTATCACTTATCGTGTCACGTTTGATCAATGATGTACCGGTATTATATTGCATATAAAAGAGGTTTAAGCACATGTGTGTAAATTTACCTGGTTTATTTTTTTCTTTATCGTTTACCTAAGTTCCTATCTCAAAGCGAAATAGTAATTATCTTATCTCTATCTTTGATTTATTGAGACGTAATTTACGTCAAATTGTTGTTTATGTGCCAAGGGCCATATTTATAGGTTAAGTACAGAAATTACTTATCTGGAGTCATTAGACTTGTTTAAGAGAGGTTATACGTCGTGGTGTCTATTTTTTTTTTTATAAAAATCTAGTTTATTTTCTTTTTGAAGATGCCGAGAGCCACTGTTGGACAAGTTTCATAACTTTTTCATAATTTTCTTTTAAATTTTTAATTTCAATCATAATTTCTTTTGAATTTCATATCTCAAAGTATAGAAAGGATATATCTTGAGTAACAGTAATTATTTAATCATAGTTATTTACAACTTTTGCTGAACTTTAAATTATAATTTAAGTTCTGATTATATCTACTGTAACCAGTAAATTTTCAAGTTTTCAACTTCTCATGTCAAACTGAGGTCCACAGGATACTCTTCTGTATAATTTTTATTAGCAGTATACACTGGTCTAAGTCGTGTATTATTTTCTTTACATGTAAATACCGCTGGATGAAGGCAGCCTCTATTGTCCACGTCGCTGTGCCAGACCTGTAGAGGGAGAACCATACGCTAAGACAACTTTTTTGAAGACCTACATCAGCTCAAGTCAGCTAAACTTGGGAATAGGCAGAAGCAGGTTTCTAGTAAACGTCCCAATACGGATGCATAGTTATAGGATAGTTGGGCAAAATAGGTACGGAGTGGTAAATTCAAATAAATTGATTGTGAAGACCAATTAAATGTGTTAATCTTTAATAATAAAGTTAATTTCATTTTCATCATATAACAAGCTTATTTATAAACCGTATTTCACGTAACATTTGTAAATTAAATTTTCAGTAATCAATTGTATTTGATTGCATTTGTAATCTAATTTTAATTATATTGATCTCAATTGTATTAATAACTGCAGTGCACATGGTACCATAACTTGTAATTTAATCATATAGTTAATATATAATTTGTTTTTAAGTTGATTTATTTGATTTATCGCAAGTGGCGCCTTCATATAAAAATTTAATCAACAGAGGAAATAAGTTAACTCACACCCTCAAATAAACTAAATAAATTAACTTTTGCTCTATCTTTACAAATTAGCGACTGAGCTAGATATTCATTAAAAAGCGGCATCACTAATTAGTTACACTCTATTAAAATATTTCATGGTAATTATACAGGAGACTACAGTTTTTTTTTAAAGTACAATTAACAGGACTTTTCCTGACGAAAATCATTCATAGGGCTGAAACGGCGACTCGCAGATCCATGTTGACATGTATCGTTGAAAAGGTCTTTTGATTTCGTTTAAGATATAATGTTATAATTGCATTTAAAAAATTAAGAAATTTTACGATACGTAAAACATGGCAACACTACATTTTCGAATATAAAACATTGCCTGAATATGCATGGGTCGATAAAGCGAGGCAGGTTTTTTTTAAGTATATTTAGCGCATTTATATCAATTTAAAGATTAGTCTAACTTTTACTTACAGACCCATATTATGATATACCATTGAACTGGCCTTTAAAAGCTCTATCTAAATTTATAATATGTAATATATAGGGTGTCCCGTTTAAAATGAGAAAGTCAATGTCAGGAGACGACCCAATATATGAAAATATAAATAATAAATTAAATTTTGATTTAACCCAAAACTTTTGAATTTAACTTATTTTTCAAATGTGCACCCTGTACATCGCATGTTAATGAAATTTGATGATATCAATCGCCTAAAGGCAACCGAATATATCCAGGTGATTAGTTGCCCGCTATTATTCAAATTATCTCCAGCAATTAATCATCTGGATCTGGGGCTGGAGACCATTCAGTATTATTTTAAATGAGATCCTGGGATACTGATAGTCAGGTTTCAGTTTCAGAGTATTAATTGTAGTAAGTGGAAGCGGGGAGTTGATATTCACATCTATATAGCACAGGTATTATAATATGTATCTAGGATCTATTCTATATTACATAGGTATGTAACTGCCAATGTAAAAAAAATCCAGAGATGTACGAATATACCATTGCTATAAAAAGTATTACAACAAAATACAATTTAATCTCCTGGTCTATTACTGTTTGTGAATGATTAGTGTCATTCTTTAAAGAATATTTTATGACTCAATTCGCAGATGATACTAGCTTAATAATAACAAGCAAAACCCACGAAAATTTATCCCGTTTGGCAGCATTGTGTGTTGAAATTATGAGTGAATATTGCCAAAAATACTATTTAGCTCTGAATTTAACAAAAACGGAGATGGTACTATTGTCACCTATTACCCTCGTTGCAAGTTTATATGTACCGGGCAACGGAAATTCTATACGCCAAAAAGATGTAACAAAAACCCTAGGCCTCTATACTGATTCACAATTAAAATGGACTACCCACACTGATAACTTATGCAAAAATCTGGCAACGCATAACTATGTAATCCTGAATTTGAGAAGTTTTGTGACTTAGATATTGTGAAGTCTTATTACTATGCTCATGTTTATTCTAGAATAAATTATTGTATTGTTTTGTGGGGTGGTTCCAGTGCTATACAAAATGTCTTATTATTACAAAAGCGAATTTTAAGAACCATGTTTTTTAAACCGTGTCTATTTTCATGCAGAGAGTTATTTAAATCGGAAAATTTTTTTAACAGTTACATCTATGTATGTCTTGGCCTCTGCTTACAGTGTTAAGCAGAATCCTCACTTAGATAAATCTTTTTCTGGTAGAAATATTACCTATAATCTGAGACAAACTACGAATTGTTCATTACCAAACCATAAACTAGAATTAGGGGCTAAAAGTGCTGCAATTCTGCCGATAAAAATATTTAATAAACTACCAGAGGTAGTAAAAAATATAAGCAGCATTTCAATCTTTAAAAGGACTGTTAAAAGCATTCTTCTTAGGCATGGTTTTTATACACTTAATGAATATCTAGAATGTAACTGTCTGTAGATATTAGTATTTTTCAATGACGTTTTCGATATAATATGTAACACATATCGAAGGAAATAAAATATTTGAATTTGAATTGAATTTGAATTATACAATATTTTCTGTCAAACTGAAAACTCAATGTCATGTAATTCTTTAAAAATGCCAGCAGGGTAAAAATCGATCATATTTCCCATAAGGGAAACTGTAGGCGAAATGTGGCCCCTAACGTGCCTTGCACCTAGGCGACCAATTGGGCCCGTTGTGCCCCAGCCCGCATTAGAGAACTTCCATGATGCCGGTCTTTCTTAAAAGAGTCCTTCAGACTAACACGACGCACTGAATCTACACTCCCCATCTTTTGAAATTCTCAGCAGAGTCAGGTGACGTCTAAGCCTGCCCTGTGCAGAATCCTACAAGGGCCCTGCACTCCATCCTAGGTAGGCAAAACAATCCCCTGGCGTGACTCTTCGCGGGCCCATATATCATGAGCCTCGTCTGTCTCATTCCCGATTCTCCGTCCAGGCCTCCAGAGCTCTTTCGCGAACACTCTGGGCGATCCCCACACAAGGATCAGGCCCTAAGTATCCTCGTGTGGAGCTTTCTCTGGCTAAGGCGTCAGCGGCCTCGTTTCCCGGTACATCCGAGTGTCCCGGTACCCAGACCAGCGTAACCCTTCTATGTTTTGCATGTTCAATCGGCCAGCTCCTACACTCCTTCACCAACAAGGAGCGCGTGCGGACCGACTTCAGCGTCATGAGTGAGTAAGAATAAAAAACAGTGTTATCTAAATCCAGAATTCGAGCGCATGGAAGTATTGTGAGAAACTCAGGTTCTACGTTTCAATTGCTGAATCTGATATTCTCATTGTTTTCAATGAAAACAGCTTCTTTAGACTTGCGCTTTTTTCAATAAGGTTCCTGGTAGACCACCTGCGCCTCTGCGACTAAGTGTTGTTTGGGCCAAAGATGGTTCGCGATCCCCGATCTTGTTGTTTCGCCCCTCTATATGTGTTTTTTTGTATTCTTCTCTTCTTGCATGTAAATGACGTTTTATTTTCCCAATATGCGACTTCCCGCATTCACATGGTATCTGGTAGACACATTCCTTCTCTTGTTTAGATAAATAATGTTCTGTTTTTGTTAAGACGCTTCTTGGTCGATCCAGATTAAAAACAATTTTGATTTTGTAGTGATTAGCTATTCTTCTAATCTTTTCGAACGTTTCATATGTAAAATCGTTAAGAGGCTCAGGAGATCGTGCTATTGGTTCTACATTACAATTTTCTGTAATCTTATCGATTGACATCTCCGTATGACAATTCCGAAGCAGATCCCTCTTGATATTGCCTCATTCAGCATCAAAAGATGCTTGGCTACTGTGGATATCCTTAAAAACATAAAATTAGTTCCTTCCAACAAGTTTGCCAGCTTTGACGTTAAAAGCCTCTATACCTTTTGTGGTATAGTGCTTTTTTAAGAATCGTTGAGCATTGTTGAGACTAGACTGAGATTTGGCACGACATGTTCCGAAGGAACTTTTTTGCCCCTGAATGGAGTGATTGAGGTCTTGGAGTGCTGTCTAAATAACTCCAACTGTCAGGTTAAACCTAGACCTTATACCCATGATGATGGCTTACTAATGGGTTCTCCACTCCCTGCGGTGATCGCGATTATATACATGAAATGGTTTGAAACTAATATCATTAATACCGCGATCATCAAACAAAATCTGGCTGCGATATGTTGATGATACTTCCATAATTTGGAATGAAACTGACAGACAGTTAAATTCCTTTCTCCGTCACTTTAATTCAATAAGTACATGATTCCAACCAATTCACTATTGAGAACGAGAATAACTACAGTCTTCCGTTTCTAGATGTGCTTTTCAGTAGGTTGAATGGATTGGTTAATACTTCTGTATATAGGAAACCAACGCAATCTTCCAGTCAAGCCATTCTCAAGCAACCGAACTGGGAATAATTGAAATGTCATGTAAACGAGCAACTATATTATGCAGTGAACAAGAGTCTATTGATGATGATTTGGACAATATCAATATGGATCTGCGGCAGAAGAGTTGCACGGAGAGTTCCATAAATAAGAAACGAAAATAGCTGAGACTCTACCAACGAGTAATAACCGACCCTTGCCGAGGAGAAGTCCAATTCATTGGATACTACTTACTACTCGCAGAGCATAGCAAGCAGATGCTAATTTTGAATTTAAAGCGCAAATATGATCATGAAATTTTAATTTCGCATCCAAAATAAGCCTAAAAATTTAACATGAGTGGTGCCCTCTATTGCTTGATCATCGATAGATGTAGAACTTAGCGAAAATTTGAACGACAATATGTTGTTTACTAAATGAAAAACTTTTGTATTCCATGCGTAACATTTAATCCAAAAGGACATCTAAATCAGCGTAACAGAGCGCTTTCGGCCAGAGCCATCATCAGTGTTACCTGCAAAGTGAGTAAAAGAACCACCCTTGGGTTGAACAAAAAAAAATTGCAAATGGAGCAACCTGTGGCAAAAATAAAATTGAAATTTGAATTTTTGAATTCTGAATTTATTAGGATATAAAAGATGTTAATTAAAACAGTAAAATAAAAAAGATGAGTTTTTTTTGTGTGATTTTTAAGCAAAATGAAAAGAAAATGGTGGAAGTTTTTTCACTCACTTGTCAGTTGGAACAAAAGAACATATCCACAAGAGGCACAAACTACATCAAAACGACAACGGTCACATCAAAATTTAACTAACACTTTACATTTTTTGCAAGGTTCACATAATTAAACGATTAACAAAAAAACAGACCGATGTGGGGACCACGTTTTAATGGAACGACAAACATGTCTCAGTTGACAAGTTTGACAAGTAAACCGATGACCGCAGACGCAAAAAGAAATACGTCAGGAAATGGCGGTAGTTTTAAATTTGAAAACCAGGTAATGTATGAGAGAGGAAAAAGTGTTTAATTTTACAAAATTTTACTTAAATTATAGCAGAAATGCCACTGTGCCAGACTAGACCCAACAAATTGATTTGATCAATGTTGGAAGGTCTGAGACAGACTAGACTTATTTGAAAGGTTTTTGATTTAAATTGGTTGACCAGGCGGGTGTAGAAAAGTTTGAATGAAAAAAATACTTAATTAAGTGGGTTGCTAGTGAAATACTAGAGAGAGGATATTAACCTAAGTTAACCCTGCTCGAAGAAAAAAGGAAAGCTTAACTAATTAGGAGAAGAAATTAGCCTGGGCTAGTTCAACTCGGAGAATTGAAAGAGGGAGAATCAGAAAAAGTTTAACTAATTAAGAGAAGAGCTAGCCTGGGCTAACTCCACTCAAGAAAATGAAAAGAAAGAGCTTAACTAATAAGGAGAAGAGACTGGCCTGAGCTACCTCAACTAGGTAAAAAATAAATTAAATTCTC
>MU196746.1:0-11326 GCA_016904865.1 Pissodes strobi | reverse complement strand
GTGGCAATTCACAAACCGTTGTAATAAGTTTGTGGTCGGAGGTACCTAATGGCGGACCAACTGTAACCTTGTACTGGTCAGGATTGGTGGTCAGAAAAAGATCCAGGACGGCGGCGAATTCGCCTCTCTCTGAGATTCGAGTTGGTTCGTCTACAAGTTGAGTAAGCCCGCAGCTGATGGCAAATGCTTCAGCTTCTCGACCTTCGTTGTCGGTCTTGTTGTGATGTTTGAGCCAGTTGGGGTTGTGGGCATTTGAAGTCTCCCAGAACGATTATTTCTGAACTGGGGTGTTCGACCTGTATTGAGTCAAAAGTGGCAGCTAGTGTTGAGAAAAAGCTTTGGTAGGCTCTATCGCTCGGAGGGCGATAGAGACAACATATAAACTTGGTTAATCCCTTGGCGGTGAACTTGAGCCACATGACGTCAAGGTTGGTCGGTTCGAGTGTTTCCTCGCGGTGACATGGAAGGTTGCTTCGGACAAAAAGGCATATTCCGAACTTAGATCTATATCGGGTATGTAAGTCGTAACCAGGATAGAGGTAGTTCACTGTTGTTATTGTAGAACATACTTGTGTTTCTGTAAGGGCTAGTATATGTGGTCTATTTGCTTGTAGATGTTGGTGTATCGAATTTATGTTTGTATTTAAGCCTCTTATGTTGCAGAAATCTATTCTAAATTGGTCCGGTATCTTTACTGTCTGTGAAATGCGGAATGAATGGCCGGAGAGTTTATCTCCGGAATATTTTGATCCTGGAAGCACCATCATGAACATATGTTCCTACTGTGGAACCCGGAACCTCCAGCGCGGAAGCGGAACGTGATTTGGAAAAACCACTTAGCGCTTCCCAGTTCTGATGGGGTGGTCTTTCACCGGATGATGCGAGTAGGCGTATGCATCTACCACCTAGAGCCGCTTCCACTGGAATCATCGGCCTCAGACTCATTCCTTTGGTGGTCCCTAGTCTGACAGGGGTAAAAATGGGGTTTGTTAGATCACTCCGCAGTGATCAGCTTCAGACTTTGTACTTTGGTGTTCTCCAGTCTGAAGGAGGACGATGGGATTTGATGGGCCACATCCCGTGGCAACTCGGAATGGCGGGGGCGTTACTCCCCGTAATCAAACTGTTCTCGCCAGTTTGACGTTCCGGCCAGCCAATACAATGCAGCCCCTCTTGTCACAAACTGTCATTGATCAGCTCCAGACTTTGTACTTCGGTGTTCTCCAGCCTGGGGGATGACGATGGGATTTGATGGGCCATATCCCATGGCAACTTGGAATGGCGGGGGCGTCACTCCCCGTAAGCAAACTGCTGTCACCAGTTTGACGTTCCTGCCAGCCAATACAATGCAGCCCCTCTTGTCACAAACTGTCATTGATCAGCTCCAGACTTTGTACTTCGATGTTCTCCAGCCTGGGGGGGACGATGGGGTTTGATGGGCCACATCCCGTGGCAACTCGGAATGGCGGGGGCGTCACTCCCCGTAATCAAACTGCACTCACCAGTTTGACGTTCCTGCCATAAAATACAATAAAATATTGACCGTTTCAATTTTGCAATCAGCAAACGCGATTTTCGTGGCGTAGCATCAAATTAAAACATGCTTGCCTAGATTCGTTGCGCATAGTCCGCATAGCATGCAACTTTTAATAACAAAATGACAAGTATCAACAAAAATCAGTCAACACACTCAAAATGTGTACATTTTGAATATTCTTTTATATTTAGTCGCAATTTTTATGTAAATCGAAGTTAAATCGCCAGAACGACTTATCAATTTGCGGTAACGGAATATTTTGCATACACTTTTTAATATTGCATTGTTCGTAATGTAAACTCCCTATAAGAAATAAAATGAAATATATCAATTCTATCTGGTTTTGTTTCGCATATTCATTTAAAAATAAAAAAATAATAATAAAATAGGGTTCAAATATTGAGCATCTAAATACCATTTGAAAAATAGCGCAACTTAAGATAGGAATAGGTATATATATTTTTTTTTATTTAAACTTACTTTTACTAATAAAAATTTTGCGTCTGGCACTTCCACAATAAATTTTATGAAATGGCGTTTTCCAAAAACCCCCGATTCCTTTCGCTTGAAGTGTTTGCTTTCCTGCTTTAAAAATGGTATATTAACTTACCCCTTGCAGCAACAATAAAATTACACTATTAAATTCATTAGTTTGAAACAATTTGGTTAATATTTCGAACCCAAGACGAACCGAAAAACTGGAAACAAAAATTAATGAAGTTCATCAAATTTAAAGCCGTCAAAGAGGATTGTTAGAGGTCAGTGGTAATAACTTGATGATAAAGCAAATGAAGCTACGACGCAACGACGGCGCCCAGCCGCTGAGTAGCATCATACCAATAGCGGCTTGTCGGGTGAAGTAGGTGAAGAGCCTCTTCACCAAAATAATGAACAACTAAACTAAAATATTTATCTATCTATTAATTTAAATATAAATATAATTAGTCATTATAACAAGTTCATTTGCAAACGATGTAAACATGCTCAACCGACCGTACTATTATATCTTTAACTGATCCTCGGCAGCCGATGAAGTGGCCCAGTATCATAGAAATAGGACTCCCTATTTCTATGCCCAGTATTCATATGCGCTTGATCACGCGTTGCCATGGTAACAGTGACGTCATGCAGCCAGCACACTTGCCCGCCGGCACTTTTTAGCGTTGGGTGAAAAGCCGGCTAATACATCTTCATCATTTGGTTCGGTTTACTTTAATACAAATATGAAGATTTTGTAGAGCATATTAGAAGCGCATTATTCTTAAAAAAATTTGAAGAATCCGATTAATGGCTTAGTGTGCAATTTGTTGGAAACTGATATCGACGCTGGAAACATCAAGATAAGAGGAAAATATTGTTGCAAGGGCGACCTACTACTATTTTAAACATAGGTTTTTAAGAAAATAAATAAAAAAAATGGCAGATCATACAATATTAATTTTAAGTCTTCCTGGTTTTTAGAATTTAATTAGCTATGTACCTACTATGTAGTAGCACTGGGTTGCAAAAATTATTTTGCTGGCCGTGTTTACTGTTTTCAAATAAACATTGTCTTTGGAAAAGGGACGGATTTACAGATTTTCTAAATGTTGCTAGATCGTTGCGTAAACACGGGGATTCTGGAGAACACGTAAAATGCCAGTTGATGCTTAGAAAATTTGGGCAAAATCAAAATACGTGCGCAGCCGATGCTTTAAAATAAAACACTAGACTATATAAACTTAATTTTAATGAAAAAATTCGATTGAATAGAATTTGCTTACGGACAGTTATTGATGCAGTCTTGTATTTAAGGAAGCAAGAGTTAACCCTCGAGTTAACCTATGTGTTTGTCTCGGTTTTTGTTCACAAGTACACAAAATGTTTTGTTGCTAATATAATAGGTCTATATTTTATTTTTTGATGATTTACCTAAAAAAAATAACGGTAATAATTATTACGAAATTTGGGTAGTTTGGGCGTGGTCCCCAAAAATGTTTCACCTGCGGTGCTTTTGCCCCTGTAAGCAGCTCTTCACCACTTTCCAAAGCCGCGAGCCGCCACTGCATCATACTTATGCTAATTAATTATTCATTTTATTTTAAAGGCATTTTGTAATTTACTTATAAGATTAAATGTGGTAGGTAGGATTTTTGAAATTGTATTATTTTGTGAAACAAGTGGTCAGTTATGACATAAACTATAATGTAAATGATCTTGACAAATTGTAAACTAAATGTCAAAAAAAGTGTCAGATTCACTTTATGCACTAGTGCGTAAAGTAATGTCTTTTACCCGCTGCATTAAAAAGTAAACCTTACGAATCTTAAGGAGTGAGTAAAGTGAGTACTTTACGCACGGTAGTAGAAAAAAGAATTATTAGATCGTCATCAGGCTGATAGAGTTTTATTAAGAAAAGCCCTAAGCAGAGCGAGGACATCAGATGCTTCATGGAAAGAAAAACTTGCAGCTTTAGGCGTTTCTAGTGCTATGCATGCTAAACTTAAATTTGGTATGGGTGAGGATCTACATAACTTTATGAAGGTTTCTAAAGGAAATCAGTATTTGGATATAATACATAAACAAAACATTACTAATCAAAGTACAAGTGTAATGAATCACAGTACTAGGACAATGAAAACTTAAAAAAAGATGAAATTATTACTGGCTAGAATGACCAATAAAAGTCTCATCACAGTTACAACAACTTAAATTAATTAAAAAAAAAACAAACACCTTTAAGAGTAACAAAATAATAACAAAGAAAACATGCAACATTTCGATAATTGTCATGAAAAGAAAATTGACCAAAACATGTTAAGAAAAGGAAAATCTAACAATAATGATTTTGATGATAATGATATATCCGAAAACGGAAAAAATTATGAGAAAGGGAAATGAAGCAAGATATTTCATTACAGTTAAGAAGTATGCCAAAGAAGACCAGTAAGAGAAAATTAGAGTCTGATGACGATAATAACAACAATATCAATAATAATGTCGCTAATGTTATAATAGTGAATAAAATTGAGCGAGTCTGCTAGTACTCGAGACACTGATGTGTAAACATATCTTATATCGACATGAAAATCTAATGCCACCTTAGGCCGCGTGACACCTGAATATAGGCTGGAATTGGTTGCCTGGCGTTAGAAAGAACACGTTTTACACTAATGGTTACAAACAGCCTGCAAAACACATTCCCGTCACAGGGACCGCTTGACGTGCGTTACATTTGTAACGTGTACATTAGAATGTCTAATATTACTTCTGGGTAGTGAAGCAGTCACGCGTCGCGCTCGGCATTTTAGGTGTTTAGCTTCTTCGCGCAAAAGATTGCGAGTGGCAATTTGAGATTTGGCACGATTTTAAGCAACCGAAGTAATTTGTTTTTGACGATCCGATTTTTCAAAATTTTGCTCTGATACCCTTGAAAAAATTATATACGCATGTTTTTATAGAAAAGCCTATTACTTAACGAGAATCTACGCCAAAAACTGCGCAAATAGGCATTTGAGCTCGTTTAAGCGATTTCGAGTTTTGACACGACACGTGACCACATAATATTTTATTATGGAATCTTCACTTAGAACGAAGACTAAAGAAGGCATACATCTCTTATGAACAGTGCCGCAGGACCGTGGGTAAAACCTGGGGGATGAAACCCAGGGTCGTAATGTGGATCTATACTGCCATCATAAGACCTATGATTGCCTATGGAGCCGTAGTTTGGTGGCCCAAGAGTCAACAAAAAACGGCAATGCTTAAGCTCAATCAGGTACAGAGAACTGCCTGCCTAACTGTAACGGGAGCTATGAGAACAACCCCAACCAGAGCCATGGAAGTAATGTTGTGCCTGCCTCCCCTAGATATTTACCTGAGGGAGGTGGCTCTGACTGCATTGCTAAGGCTCAAAGTCGTTGGTGTGCAACCTAGCATAGAATGTGGAGAGACTAGACGCCACCTGTGGGAAGGGGCAGTCGTAAGACTGCCACTACTGCAGGTAAGTGCAGATAGCATACCTCCCAAGTTTGTCTTCGACAAACTATATGATGTACAAATAAAACCATTTGAGCCTATAACCGAAGGTGCGGTTAACATTTTCGTGGATGGCTCAAAAACCAAGGAAGGAGCAGGCTGTGGAATTTACTCCCGAAGCTTGCGAATTGAACTTAAATGGCCTATGGAGGGACACGCAAGCATAGTTCAGTCTGAACTTGCTGCAATATCCATAGCCGCAAAAGAGATTGTTCGCAGGAATACTGAGAACAAGACTATTAAAATCTACACTGATAGTAGACAAGCACTACTGGCCTTGAGAAGTTGTAAACTTACAGCCAGGTCAGTACTAGAATGCCATAATTCACTGGAGGATGCTGCCCGCAAAAACAGAATTTCTGTGTGCTGGGTTAAAGGACATGCACAGTGCGAAGGTAACAAATCAGCGGACAAATTGGCTAGAAAGGCAGCTGGTTCAAACTTTTTCGGAGCCGGCCCTTCAAACCTACCTGTCGCGACGACGATACATATGATAAAAAAGATCACCCATGAAGACTTTAGGGCAAGATGGGACGAAACAACTAACTGTCGACTGGCCAGGGAGTTTTTAAGCTATCCTAATGAGTCTGCAGCAAAAGCATACCTGGATATGTCAAGGAAGACCCTACGACTCGTGGTGGGGATTCTGACTGGACACTGCCAGCTAAGGAAACATCTCCACACAATGAGATTATGCGAGACACCTATATGCAGAGGCTGTGAACAGGAGGACGAAACAGTAGAGCATCTGCTCTGCGATTGCGACGCTGTTTCGGAACTAAGGGAATCCATTTTGGGAGAACGATGGCCAACCATGGCTTTTCTTAGAACAGCCTCCTCGGGCAACATCGCCGCCTTTTTTACAACACTAGGCTGGACGATGGCCTAGATGGATTGGTTGACCTGGAGAGGACGCACAGGGGGTCCAATGGGGCCTAAGTGCCGCGGCCTTTCAAGGCCACCCTCTCACCATTTCCAGATTCCAGATTCCAGAATATTTTATTACTAGAAAACCGAAAGATCTGAACCAACCCAACTTTCGCACATTAAAGAGGAAGGTTACTAATATAATATATCAAAAAATCACATCGATCCGATTGAAAATGCAGAATTGGTGATTTTTTTAAGAGAAAACTGCCGGTCTGTATAGTTATATTCAATTTTGACATAAGCATTTCGGCGAGATCGTATAGCTCAGAGATAGAGCTTTCGCCTAGTATTCCAGAGGTATCGGGAAAAATAAATGTTTAGATATTTATTTAGGAAACAAAAAAGTTGCGCTTCCACCCGTGAACGAACCGCGGACCTTCCGCGTGTTAGGTATATGTGACAACCACTACACCAACCTTTTTTTGCTGACAAAATTTATTTTTTATATATAGAGAGTAATGAACAACCTAAATCACATAAACGTCTTAAATAATGAATATTTCCCTTATTAGTAATTATTTTAAAAAATACGCGAATTTTTTGCCATTTTTAAAAAAACATTTTTTGGTTTACCTACAGCCTACAGCATATTTCAAATATGTATAATGTATCAATATAAATTTTGTTTCTTTTTTAATGCAGATAATCCACATGAATTGTCTTTGATATTACTGTGCTTCTCTATTTATCTGTATCTTAAACATTATTTTATAGGGAATTGGCTATTCGGACAATCCTTAGGAGACATCCTTTACACGGGACTTATTATTGGAAAAAATAAACGTTTAGATATTATTTATTTAGGAAATGAAAAAGCCGTGTTCCCGCCCGGAAATGTTGCCACGCGTGATAACTACTACACCACCAAACGATATGGAAGAAACGTTTGTATATAGAGATAAAGAGTAATGAACAACTTAAATCACATAAACGTCTTAAATAATGAATATTTCCCTTATTAGTAGTTATTTTTAAAAAATCTAATGCCACCAAGAATAACATCAACCTATGGGCACAGCTTATTCACTACCAGCTAGTCAGTCATCTTTGATTTGGGAAAGTCAATAACCAAACTTAGCAAATGTTAGAAGAGGGTCTTGACTGAATATTGTTTTAAACGTCTGGGCATCTGAATAATATTTTGACGGTTCGTTTAATTTAAAATATGCTTTTTTATCATCTAACACGATTTTAAATGGCAAAATTGTATAAAAATCCTTTGCGGCCCTCCTGGATTAGCTTGCTTCGCAATGCGCACGGGTTATAATGTCACAATCGGTTTACAAATTCCGTCCCCACTTTTCCGTCCACATTTGCCGAGATTTACCCTCATACCGCCGCGTAAGATGTTTACACATCAATAATAAGAGAAAATTGGCACAAATTGATAGTGGTTATAGTAGTGGTTCAGAAGTAGTAGTAGATGGTCCAATGAAAATCGTTTTAGATTATATATATTGTATATAAAGTTTTAATGGTGTGAATATAATTTAGTTGATAGTAACCTTTTCAAAGTAATGGTCATGACTGCAGTCAAAAGAAATACAAAAAAATCAATAAATGAATATCGACAACGACAATAACAAAGCAGAAAGAAGACAAAGAAAGGAGCAGAGTCATTACAACGTTTTAGAAATAATAATTAATGAGAAATGAGCATTTAAAAAGCGACTAGTCAGTTTTCAGCCTGTTGCGAGGAAATTAAATAAAAATTTGTTTAAACATGCATCAAATAATATTAATAGTGTGTTTAAAGTTGTTCGTAAAACTGTGGAAAATGAAAAGGGAGGTGTTAAAGTGCCATCATCGATAATAATTAAAATTCCAAAAGCAGGTGGCATATTACCTTTGTTGCCAATATTTCTCAGTGCCCTTGGAGCATTAAGTCGAGGCGCTACAGGCAATGCAAAAGCTGTCAACGATGCTTCTTGCTACTAATAAAGAATTAAAAGAAAACCAACGACACAAACTACGGAGTATATAGCAATGGGAAGAGGTGTTTAATTAAAGCCCTATAAAACTGGTTTGGGCCTTTTTAAAAACCCCATACCAACTTAACAGTATATGATAGTATTGCCTAAACATGCATTATCTAATTTAGAAATAGGTATGTATGCTAAAAAAAATAAAATATCTTGTTTTCGTGGTGGGTTTATGAAAATATGATTCAGGTGTTATTAATTTGGACAATTATTCAGGAACCGGAACTCACCGCTTATAAAAAAAATGAAAAAAACATATTCTATCTTGATAGTTTTGGAAGTCTGATACCACCGCTGGAAATACGAATTTATTTTAATTCTAATGGTACTTGTAACATATTATATAAGCATAACGCCTATCAGTCATATAACTGTTAATTGTGGACATTTATGTTTAGAGTTTCTGTATCACACTCTTACGTACTAATGTATTATTTTAAACAAATACTCTGTTTTTAGATATTTTTTGTTAATTTTAATTTAGACTTACAATGTCTTACACGTTTACTTTGTCAGGTACAGACAGCAAGTTGCCAGCAAAAATACATCCTCCTTTTGTGTTAAACGAGAACGACGAATACGTCTTAGGTAATAAACTTTGAGAGTTATAATTCTATTCCAAATGTTGAGGAGACAAATAATATATTTCATTTTGGAGATCCTACGAAATCAAAGAGGTATGGCAATGTTTAACCAAATATTTTACAAACCAATTTCAATCGAAAATAAGAGTTATCCAACCCAGTCAGATTTTTACTCAAGATGGTAAAGACATCATGCAAGATAGTCATATCAGTTATACGACCACAAATCACCCATAAATATAACAGAACCCGTTGTACTTCGTTTAGAAACCATAATACTTTAGAATATGAAATTAAATGCAATCAAACAATTTATTTCACGGAGAATAATTCAATTGGTAGTTTATTAGGTTTTAGTAATAAAATACTTGAAGCAAATAAACTGCATATATCAGACCATCCTGTAGATGTATTTAAAATGAATTCAATCTGTATAGAATGTAATTTGGTGATTAATTCTTATAATAATGGAAATGCAGTTCATATTATTCATATGTTCTATCCTACTACTCCGCCTGGTTTTAAAATAATAGAAAAACCTTCAAATATAATAACCGATCGAGAAAGACATTTGGTTAATTTTAGACAAGAGCTAATAACAACGCGTTTACACTTAAAAAAATCTCTTAAAAATGTTATACAGTCATAATTCATTTTCTTTACCTAATTATTACCAAAATGTATATAAAAGTCACTTGACTAATAGGGACCTCTCAGTAGGTTCACGAGATTGAATGAGGCACAAACTAACATCAGAAAATAAAAAACTGTTAATTTCATTAGGATTCAAATTAAAGATAAACAAATAAAAATTGGTTCAACCCCCCTCTCAAGGCTCAGAAATTTTCAAACGAAAAGTGAAGAAAAAATGGAAAACAAAATAAAAAAAAATTAAAATGATATGCTTATTCTTGAATTTCAGATAACACTACAAATACTTGCTAAAATCTTTTCCATTAGTTTGCCACTATGCAAAAGTCTGCAAACAATAAATACTGACTTGGGTAGCGCTGTTGCCCTTGCAAAAAATGTCGGAAATACTTTACGTAACATCAGAGAAAATGCTGAAAATGAATGTAAGCAATTTTTTTTTTTTTTTTTTTTTTTTATGGCAGTGGCACACACACTAAAGGTAGATCCTATGGCGCTCGACGAGCGGTGTGTGTGCGAAGATGCTGATTGACACGGTTCTTGAATATTTGTAGGTTGTAACTAGTGGGAAACAGATGTCCTGGAAGTGAGTTCCACAGTGATGCAGTGCGCCAGACAAAGGAGTTCTGGTAAAGCGATGTTCTAGGTGTTTCTAATTGTACGACGAACTGGTGCGCTCCTGCCGTCTGTCGGGACTGCCTGACAGGAGTTGCCAGGGGCGGGATTATGTCGGCCAAATCCTGGGAACATCTGCCGTGAAAGTATCTGTAAAACAGAGACATCTCGGCCACATGTCTGCGATGTTCCAGACTATCCAGATTCCGGGTCAACTCCGGATCGCCGACGAGACGCACAGCCCTCTTCTGAATGGAATCCAGCAGCTTTAGGATATGCTTTGGTGCGGCACCCCAGATATGTGAGCAATATTCTAAGCACGGTCTTATTTGCGCTTTGTACAGCAAGAGCAACTGCTGCGGTGTATAGAGTTTTTTGTTGCGAAATAGCGCACCAAGCTTCTGGGAGGCTGATTTTGCGATGTTAGCAACATGGTCATGCCATGACATATTGCTGTTGACCGAGACACCCAGCAGCCCGATTGACGAGGATAAAGGAATGGTCGATCCTGCCATAATGACGTTAGGGCCCGCTGTATTGGCCCTCTTAGTAAACGTTGCTGCTTGGGTCTTTGCTGCATTGAACTGGACCAAATTTCGGTCGCCCCAAGTTTGAACTTTCTCCAGGTCTTGATTAATTGTTGTAATCTGCTCCTGTCTGCGGTTATGAGTCTCAGTCGCTGGTAAGGGTTTTTCTGATCTAAAGTGGGAGACAAGGGTACTGTCATCTGCAAAACTGTAAAGAGGATTATTCGTTTCGATCAGCAGGTCATTAATATGGATGAGGAACAGAGTTGGTGAAAGTATTGCGCCCTGAGGCACGCCCGCGTTGATGGTGAATGTGTCCGAGATGTGTCCATCGACTGCAACGTGTAGGGATCGGTTCTTAAGGAAACTGGCCAGCCAGCTGCAGAGAGAGGCGGGCAGTCCCAAGGACGGCAGTTTGTTGAGCAGTCCGTCATGCCAAACTCTGTCGAATGCCTTTGAAATATCCAACGCAATCGCTCGAGA
>JAEQML010079255.1:0-12074 GCA_016904865.1 Pissodes strobi | reverse complement strand
GTCGGGTTGCTTGTTACGCGTCCTTTGCCTTCCCTTGTATAAGCGTCCATATTGTTTTCAATCATCGTGTTGGTTAGAACTATAAATGAGTGCAGGTCAGAGTTATATTAAAGAGGGATCCTATGGCGCTCGGAGAGCGGTGTGTGTGAAGATGTTGATTGACACGGTTCTTGAAGAGTTGTAGGCTGTAATTAGGGGGAAACAGGAGTCCCTGGAGTGAGTTTCACAATGATGCATTGCTCCAGACAAAGGAGTTCTTGTAAAGCGATGTTCTAGGTGTTTCCAGTTGTATGACGACGGTGCGCTCTTGCGGTCTGATAGGTGTTGCTTGTAAGTTAAAATATGTAAATAAAATAAAATGTGCTTGTTAGTTAAAATATGTATATACAACAAAATACTATACTATAAGACGACACTTTCGTTAGCAAAAATCTATAAAGATACCAGAAGCTACTTTATTTACATTTACATTTTTATATATACAGGAGACCCACAAAAGCGTGATAGGGATCAAATAACATTTTTTAAACGGAACACTCGTCTTATAGTTGGTCCATATACCATCCATATACCGTTTAATTTATTTTATATAATAAACAAGATTCAGAAAAAAAAACTGTTTTATTCACCTTTCTAATTCCTACCACCTTTATGTATATAAGTATAAATTACCAAGCATATGGATAGGTTACACGATTATGTGTACACTAACACGATTCAGTGTATTCTAATTAACACCGTATTGTGTAAATTTTACATAAATACATTTACTTTAACACGCACGTTTAAAAATACGTTACACTGTTGTGTGTATATTTAACATAACTTAGTGTAAGAGTTACACGATATGGTGTATTATTTATAACCCTTTTTGTGTACATTGTACACGCTAGTTCTCGTCAAATTTACCAAAACTCTTGGTGTGAAATGTACATCAGAAACTGGTGTGGCCTTATACCACTTTTCGTGTAAAAATTTCCATGAAATTTTTTACTGTGTAGTAAAACTACATTTCGATATTTCTCCTGTGTATTCTACAGACACCAACATTATATTTAGGTCATATATTTTTCCATGGACTTTTCGATATGAACACTTTTTTAACGTTATACCTAATTGATTTGTGCTATTTGGGTAAGTTGCTCTAAATCGAGTATCTTGAGATTTTGCTCTAAATTGAGTATCTTGACAATTTATCCTAGAAACATGCGAGCATGTCTGTATGAGGCGATCAGTTATGTGTATGTGGACCTACCCAAAAACGTTTTTGCTAGTTGGCTTAAAAAGTTATAAAATAGTTTCTGAGGGGTACACATAACTTATCGCCCTGTACAGATAAACTCGCATGCTTTTAGGAGAAATTCGACGTGGTTTTGTCGCAAATGAGCCAAGCTTTTGTAGCAAATTCGCAGTGCTTTTTAGCAAATTCGCAATATTTTTGTCGCAAATTCGAAGGCTTTTGTAGCAAACTCGCAGTGTTTTTTAGCAAATTTACAATACTTTTGTCGCAAATTCGCAATACGTTTGTTGCAAATGCGCAGTGCTTTTGTCGCAAATTCGCAGTGCTTTATTACTTTTTTTTTGTAAATTTGCTAAAAACACTGCGAGTTTGCTACAAAAGCCTTCGAATTTGCGACAAAAGTATTGCGAATTTGCTAAAAAGCACTGCGCATTTGCTACAAAAGCTTGGCTCATTTGCGACAAAAGTATTGCGAATTTGCAACAAAAAACCACGTCGAATTTCTCCTAGATTGGACTTTGAAGACAGAGTTGAAACTTTGGCATAAAATCATACAAATTGCTGTGCTTTTATGACAAGAACATACCCTTTTGGAATAAGAAATTTTAGGTATTTACCCCAAATGCGTCCTGAATTTGCATCAATTGAGCCATGCATTTGGCATATATCAAATGCATGGCGCAATTGCTTCAAGTGCGCCACATTTGGGCCAATCACTTTGTTTTTTCAGTGTGGTATCGATATTGTGATTACCTTACTAATACGATCTTACTCCGGTACGCGCTTCCCTTGTCAAAGGGTGCGCGAATCTGTTTGACAGGGAGCGTATGTCCGGTGAATGCGCATGGGAATAGGTTATATATTAGTTATTGAGAAAATTGAGAGCCTTCGCTTCAAGGCGCACACTACGAGCAGGCCATTCTACCTATCGTAATTATTTATCGTTAATATTTTTGACCCTCATGGTTAGGTACCGCCTAATAGTATATATACAGTGATAAGCCGATTCAGTGAAATGTTGTTAAAATACCGGCCATATCGTCGTAAAAACGTCGTGTGAGGAGCCAGTGTGGCGACCCTTTTTTAAGGTATGTTTGACACGAGTATCGCTATTTAAGATGGCTAAATTTATTTATGATTTAACTAGGGTCTTTCCAAGGGTCAGTGTCTTTTTGAGGGACAGAATTCATTCTGTAAGACAGAATTTCGAGCCAGGCGGCCTAACTAATTCTGCCCTAGCAGTGCCTAGACCTTTTTTTGTTGGGGTGACGCAACCACGCGTGACATGTGACATACGCTCGACCTGAATAACATAAAATCTATTTTTTATTAACGTACCTACATAAATTGCGTATCTCATTTTCCGTTAGCTATCATTTTGATTAATGAATTTATAATTAACAACTGTAAATCAGTTCCAAATTACTGTATATCACTTATAGTATTTATCATTTTAATTAGTGAAGCTATAATTACGACTGTAAGTCGGTTATTTAGATTATCGTATACCGTTTTCTCTACCTATCATTTTAATTAATAAAGCTATAATTAAGACTGTAAGTCAGTTATTTTGATTACAGTATACCAATCTCTCTATCTATCTTTTTACTTAATGAAGTTATAATTACCACTGCAAGTAAGTTATCTAAATTATTGTGTACCGTTGTTGCTATCTGTTATTTTGACTAACGAATTTACAATTAAGTCTTGGCTGTTTGACGTCTAACGTAATATTCTAGTCAACTCTCCTTTCATTTACTGATCTAGCTATCCTGTTTATTAAGCTTAATTTTGTCTTTAGTTAGTTGAGTTAGTAGTTGGGCTGATTTTACTGTACTTGACTGTAAAGCCCATGGCGGTAAATTAGTTGACTATTTAACATTTGCAATTTAACTTAACGCCTTGTTATAGGATCGAATCGAGCTCAAATCGTACCCCTGTATATTTACGCCTATATATGTCTGCGATTTTTTTTTGACTTCGTGTCTTTGAGAGCGTTTTATAGGTCTATCTTGATTCTAGCTGTCACGGGATCGAATTAATAGTAGTTTGGTTACTATTCATTTCGTTATACCTACATAGAAAGTATTAATTTAAAACTTAGCTATAAAATAGAATATAGCAAGTGATTCTCATTCTAGAAATACTGGTGTGATCAAATCCAAATCCTGGGAACATCTGCCGTGAAAGTATCTGTAAAACAGGGACATCTCGGCCACATGTCTGCGGTGTTCCAGACTATCCAGATTCCGGGTCAACTCCGGGTCGCCGACGAGACGCACACCTCTCTTCTGAACGGAATCCAGCAGCTTTAGGGTGTGCTTTTGTGCGGCACACCAGATATTATGTGAGCAATATTCTGAGCATGGTCTTATTTGCGCTTTGTAGAGCAAGAACAACTGCTTCGGTGTATACAGTTTTTTGTTGGGAAATAGCGCACCAAGGTTCTGGGAGGCCGATTTTGCGAGGTTAGCAACGTGATCATGCCAGGACACATTGCTATTAACCGAGACACCCAGTAGTCCGATTGACGGAGACGGAGAAATAGTCGATCCTGCCATAATGATCTCAGTGCCCGCCGTATTGGCCCTATTGGTAAACGTGGCTACTTGGGTCTTTGCTGCATTGAACTAGACCAAATTTCTGTCGCCCCAAATTTGAACTTCCTCCAGGTCTTGATTAATTGCTATAATCTGCTCCTGTCTGCGATGAAAAGTCTGAGTTGGTGGTAAAGGTTTTTCTGATCTATATTGGGAGACAAGGGTACTGCCATCTGCAAAATTGTAAACAGGATTATTCGTTTCGGTCAGCAGGTCATTAATATAGATGAGGAACAGCGTTGGTAAAAGTATTGCGCTTTGAGTCACGCCCGCGTTGATGGTGAATGTGTCTGAGATGTGTCCAACAACTGCAACGTGCAGAGATCTGTTCTTAAGGAAACTGGCAAGCCAGCTGCAGACAAGGGCTGGCAGTTCGAAGGATGGTAGTTTGTTGAGCAAACCGGCATGCCAAACTCTGTCGAAGGTCTTCGAAATATCCAACAAAATCGCTGGAGACTCTCCTTAGTTCTCAGTTGCCTTACTCCATGTATAAGTGACATAGGCCGATATATCTCCTGGCGATCTCTCTTTGTTAAAGCCATATTGATTATCGCTGATTATTCAGTTGTTCTCGACGTACTTGAGTAGTTGCTGATTGACTACACGTTCCATGACTTTGGCCAATAAGATGGGTAAATCCATTTTCGGTAAGACAGAGAGAAAAGTCTGAAAAAAACGCGTGTTAGTTTGTTGGCGCAGTTCTTTAACACGATGCGATGGCAGGTACTCCTGATGCCTTTTGCGTATCTCGTTCTTTAAGGATTTTACGAATATCATGGTGATGAAACTTGACTTCTGCCATGGTAGTGTTGATGTTCGATATGGTGGGCAGCGGCGCAATTAGCCACCTTACCTGGGGGGAGCCTAGGGTGGGCCTCTTATTGAGATATGGACAAAAATTAAAGTGAGTTCTGGGGGGCCCTTGAGACGTCTGGGGGAGGCCCGGCCCCCCTAGGCTTCACTGTACTTACGCCGCTGATGGTGCGGAGAGCGTTGCCTTAAGGGACGTCTAAGGTAGAATGCGATGAAAACGTTTTGACGAGCATGTTTGCTTTTCCATTGGCTGTAGTCGCCGTGATGTCACGTTCGTCTATCAAAGGTGAGAGAGACGTTTTTGTAAAGTTATTACTTACTACCTTTGCTACCGAACAGAAATTCCTGGAACCACTGGGTCATTGCAAAAGTTTATTCCTGATTCTTTGATTGTATTTGTCCTTAGTTTCGTCGATCACACGTTTGCATTCGTTTCTCGCTTCGACAAAATAATTGCAATTTTCGGCGGTCTGATTTGGCTGCCAGTACTTGAAGGCATGCTGTTTCCTACCAACAGTTCTTTCGCATCTTCTGTCGGTCCAGGGCTCTCCTTTTGACGGTAACTTGATGGAATTTGGAATGTATGCTTCCATTCCTGAGAAGATTACTTGCGCAAAGTCTTCGCAGCAGACTGACGGGTCGTCCGTCAGTGCTAAAGCAAACGTCGAGCCAAGGAAAATCAACGTAAAACTGCCTTAGATCGGCCCAGTTTGCAGAATTGTAATGCCAGATTTGGGAATGGTGGATCCTTCTGTAGAAGTGGCAATTCACAAACCGTTGTTAATAAGTTTGTGGTCGGAAGTACCTAATGGCGGACCAACTGTAATTGCGTACCGGTCAGGATTGGTGATGGTTAGAAAAGATCTAGGAGGGCGGCGAATTCGCCCCTTTCTGAGATTCGAGTTGGTTCGTCTACAAGTTGAGTAAGACCGCAGCTGATATCAAATGCTTCACCTTCTCTACCTTCGTTAATTCGTTGTCGGCCTTGTTGTGATGTTTGAGCCAGTTGGTGTTATGGGCATTGAAATCTCCCAGAACGATTATTTCTAGATTGGGGTGATCGATCTGTATTGATGATGATAATGGGAGTAGCCCAAGGTGTTTCTAAATTACCCTAATAAATCAGGCGAGTACCTAATAATTGCCTATTGCCTGAAGTTTGTTTTGCCATTGAACTTTGAGAAATATATGAAACATAACTTTTGGTGTTAGGGCCTCATATTTTTATGTCTTTTCTATGTATTTCTTCTTTTTCCCAAAAAATGGATATTGATGTGAATGAGTTTACTAGTACCTGTCTCTCAGATGAAAAAGGCAATCCCGTAATGGAAGAAGAGCCTTCATATATAAATACCAAGGTTTACCGGCACATCTCCCCCATGACGTCATTTTGATCACCTTACCCGTACCGTACCTTCGCATTACCATCCGTTTCTGAACGCACTCCAGTTACCATAAACCTATAGTTCCACTCTTGTTTTTCTGGAAAGCGGTTAGCAATTAGATTTTCCTTTTGCTAGATATTACGTCAAATCTGCAATTTTTCAAAATTTCACTTAGATATACGATAATTTAAAAAAAAATTGACGATCTGGACACGTACCTTTTGACGGTCTTCCATTAAATTCGGCGAAAATGGAAGAATGGTGAGTATTTTGTAGATGGGCGTGTATATTTTTGAAAAACGGATCACTTTATGTCGTTCTACGCGGAAGTTAGGATTGATAAAACTGAGAGACAGTTCGATCGGGAATTTCTAGTAGAAAAACTCTGTACATGTTTCTCGGTTTCGAAAATATCGGAAAAATTGTTTTTTTTTAAAGAAAATGTAAAAACATCGATTTCCAGGTAAAAAAATGAAGGTTTTAAATTTTTTTTTCAAACCGCATTTTTTCATGTTCAAACACCGTCATCCGAAGAGAAACTTACTAAACTCGAAAACCAATTAAAAGGAATCAAGTGATATATCTTAGGACGAAGCGAAGTAAGACGCACTGGATAATACATAAGAAAAGTGAAGTATTCTATTCAACAAGGGGCAGGACGATACCAAAATGTATGGAGTGAGTTTTATGATGCGCAAAAACCTGAGAGATAATATAACACAGTACCAAACCTTGAAATCTATACAACTACATGCACCAATGGGAGACCACGATGACCATGAGGTAGAGCAGCTCTACGAAGAAAAATCTGACTGTATCAAGGAGAATGCATCAACATACACCATAATCATTGGTGACTTCAACGCGAAGGTAGAAACGCAACTAGGCAACAGCGAACAATCGGTTGGCAAACACTAAATGACTTAAAGAGACGAAAGAAGAACCCTATTGATTAATTTTGCAGAAATGAAAAATATGTATATAATGAACACGTTCTTTAAAAAGCGCCAAAAAGAAAGTGGACATAAAAAAGCCTAAATCACGAAAGATGTAATAACACTGAACAAGATCACGATAAGGAGCGACCACAGATTAGTACGCGCTAAATTATACACCAATACGAAATCTCTAAGGACCAAAAGTTATTCTTAGAAAACAATCGATAGACCACAATTATCGCACAATCAAAAAGAATACCAAGCAGAAGTCAGCAAGCAACTATAATACAAACTAAATCACCTCAACGGAGAAGAAGACTTTAACACACTTGCTAAGGACCTAAACAAAATTATCATTACAGACACCATCTTCTTAAATTGCAGCAAAAAAAACACACTGACAAAAAAATCAGTAATAACATACAAGAACTACTAGAAAGAAGGCCACCATTGCACCCGATCAAAAGTGATAAGAGAGTTGAATGGAGGGAAGAAAGTAAAGAACAGAGAAATTAGGAATAATAAAGATAATGTTCAAACAGCAGAATAATACCAAACGAAGAACAAAGGGAAGACTCAGTAAAAACCATCCAAAGCTTAGGATCACTCAAATCTTAAAAGGTTGACAAAAAAAATCGACTTCTACCAACCAGTTGAACAGGCAGGCTTTAGAATCTGCGAAGAATGCTAGGATGTATATCAATTGTGGTATCAACACAAACCCCATACTTATTAATTGAGGCGTACGTTAAAAGGACACAGTTTCCCCAAAATTATTCAACAGAGGGTTAGAAGATATTTTCTATAAAATAGACTGGACAACTAACTAAAGACTTACAAGTGGATGGAGTAAATCTCAACCACCTAAAATTCGCGAACGACATAGTACTATGTAAAATCGGACCCAAAATTAACAAGGAATATACCCAGATAATGCACAACACTCAAGAACATTGCAATATCCTTCTAGACAACACACTCTTAGAAATAACCGACAAATACGTATACTTGGGTTAAAGGATAGGTACTAAAAAGACAGTATGGCGGACGAAATTAACAGAAGAATACAACTCAGCTGGTGCGCTTCCGGGAAGCTAAGTAACATATTAAATATCTCCAATTTACTAAAAGCAAAGATATATAACTAATGTGTGCTGCCCGTGCTAAGCTATGGTGCAGATTGACAAAAGATAGGCCAGAAAACTAGCAAGAGCACAGAGAGGGTAAGAGAGGCTGTCACGGGCCGCTTTGGCTATCGTATATCGAAGCGTAAATTACCTTAGAATTCGTCACCTTTCCTATAGCTTCAAGCGCATTTATATTTACTAGCGAAAACCCCTTGTAGTTCCGTCCGGCTTCGCTCCGACGATATCCTTATCGAGACAATTAAAAATAAATTTGCGTCGCTAAACAAATTTCAATTTCGAACGAATTGAATTTGGCGCGTGAGAACCCCGAAAGTAAAGTCGCTGGCTTTTAGTGTTTCCGGCTTCCGTAGCGCATACTGTTTTTGGATTGGTTGTTGAGTTAGGCATCGCGCGCAGTTACTTAATTGCCTTCGGAATAATTAGGTAATTTTATTAGGTGGAGTGGTTTAATGACAATGCCCTTTTGGCTACTCAGAGTGGTTTTTTTTTGGTAGATGCAGATACATCGAAATCCCAGGTATACATTGTCTAATTCCCTTGGATGAATTATTGAGAGGAACATGTGACTTGGCAGGTCATGCATTCATTGGTGGAGCGAGATATTCGAAGTAGGGATTCTTTGTTCCTCGAGTTTCCGATTTGTTGACGTCACTCTACGTCGACCTTTCTGTGAGTCAAGCAGTTCTTTTGGGTACCGGTTGGAATCAATTTTTGATTTTACCTTTGATGAGATTTTCCAACCGGGCCATTTTTAATAGTTTCAGTCTATATCTGTGTCTTATCTTTTCTTAAGTGTTGGTGTCTGAAACTGCCCTTTGTGGGATTTGAATGCTGCTTTAGCGAGAGGCCTTCTCGCCCAACTGTAAAGCTATCTAGCGATAAGCAACTGGCTACTCCTACACAGGTAAATTATTGTTTTTTTTTTTAATTCTGATTTCTCTTTTTCCTTGGTGGTTGATTCTGACTACCGAGTTATAATGCTCTTCATTTAAGAGTTACGTGTGGAACCTTGAATATGTGTTGTTTCACAGAGTCCTATCGTTGGGTCTATTCCTACCGTCGGATCTACTCCTATCGACAGATCTACTTCTACCGTCGGGTTCATTGCTATCGACGGATATTGCTATCGCTGAGCATCGCTAACGACAGGATTTTCCTTGGCCAGGCCTGTCTAGCGGTACTACCTATAGAGTCTTGCAGTCCTTCGCCTGTCTAGGAAGTCTTTTTTCTACCGTGAGCAGTTCTTTTCTGGAAGCTGCCTGAGGAGCCTCGCATCAGCAAAGAGAGAAATTTCAATTTTTTTATATATATTTTAACTTACGAACTCTAATTATTATTTTTTCTTGTTTTTTTTTTGGAATAAAGATTAACTTTATATTTTTTTTCTCCTTTATTTTATTCTTATTTTCTATTAAATGAACTTTGAATATTGGGCCAATTTTGTCAAGCCTAATATGCTTGATTGTATTTAATCTAATTCGTAAATTCAGTTAAATCCGTTTGATCTAGAACCAATCCGATTTTGGATTAAATTTTGAACTTTTAATTGACTGACGCAATAATGTTGTAGATCGAAATAGTTTTTATTATTATTCTCAATTTTTCACGAATTCTGGCTTACGTTAGATATCTGAATAAGATCAGATAACTACTATTCTTGATACGGCCTAGTAGACTTTGCGTTATTCCTAATTTTTATGGTGGCTTTTGATATTTTTCATTCATTCATTTTTTCTGTCCTACCGGTGACTTGACCGCGGAGTACTTACGCTTAAGTTGACATACCTTAAAGTCTATAATTGATTGGTTGCTAGAATAACGCCAGGTCGAACTAGTTATTTTTCATTTTTTTTTGCGGCGGTTACCAACGTATCATAACTGATACTCAGCTAAACATAGTTAGTTAGTAATACGGCCTTGTAACGAATCATGATTTGACGCCTATTAATTAACCAAAGATTAATCCAAGTTATTTGAATTTACCTACAACGAGTAGATATTTGCAGTATCGCTGGCCTTCGTCATATTTTACTGACGTTGTTTCCTATCCAAGGCTTAACGCGTTCATCATAAATTACAATTATTGAATATTTTGGCGTTTGTTTAGATTAAGCGTGTGATTTATTTCGTCAAGTAACCAAGTAAAGCATACTATTTCTCGTTGAAATACAGTGTTACCATAAGTTAATCTGCTAGAATTACTGGTCATTTTCTCATCTCTTTTCCTTCTTTTTATGATCACCTATGATAATTATATTTCATTTAGCTTTTGATTAATATTCCAAAGGAGCAGGTTGCTAAACGCGGTAGGTATCTGCCTTTTTATTACTTGCGCTTAATAATTGAAACGTTCCGGATTTACTTTTGAAGAATATTTGAGTATTTGTTTATCACTGATTTTAGTTATTTTTGATTAACATTTCAGTATTTGTTTATCACTGACTTTAGTTTTTTTGGTTAATATTTGGGTATTTGCTTATTACCGACTTTGATTTTTGGTTAATTTTTGAGTAATTATTTTTATTACTAAACTGATAATTTTCCGGCATTTAAATTGGATCTAATTTTCCAAGTTATTTTTGTTGTTTTATTGATCGGTTTTCTTGATAGGAATACAAATTTTTGGTTATTTTTTTAGTTAGTCGCGAAGCTTAAGCTAAAACGACTCCCATATTTCAACTTTGGGGTGTTTCTCGCTTGTGCCGTCTACAAGCCCGTGGCGCCTTAAATAAATAAAATCCACCCCTATTCTCTGACATTTGAGCTAGGGCCTAATTTGTACGCTCGGCGACAACTCGTTCTAGCCTACGCATCGACATACGTAAATTCATTCAATTTATAATTTTAAATTCTCAAACTTAAAATTTTTCTTTTAATTTGAGATTATTCACTCTCAGTTCCTTCTAAGCTGGAGTGAGGCCCATTAGAAGGACAGAAAGAGCGTAATAAGGCATATGCTAGGAATCACGCTGAGTGACCGCAGGAGGAAGGCCTGGATAAGAGATGAAATAAGGCATATGCTAGGAATCAAGCTGAGTGGCTGCAGGAGGAAAGCCTGGATAAGAGATGAAACAATCATGATGGACGTTCTACAAAGAGCCTCTCACCTAAAATCGCAATGAGCAAGCCATATATCTAGACTACAGGATGGAAGGTGGACGAGACGCACATTCGAGTGGATGATGCAAAATATGAAACGCAGCAAACATGCAGGGATCAACTGGATGAAACAGGCTGCAGAAAGGAGGAAATAATTTAACTTGGGGCGAACCTACACCCAGCAGTGGATGAATGCGGACTTTGGTGATCGAGTGATTAGCAGTGTAAGGTACTTTTTATAGGTAAATCAGTTAGGCAAGCAGGCATTTGTGTTTTTCAAGCAAATTGACTATGTTTCAGTTTGTTAATTATATAAATAAATACATAACCAAAAACTAAATGGTTATGACCTAAGTATTTGAGAATGGATTAGTATAACATTGCAGAAACTTCTACTCCCAATCACAACTTAAAATTCATGACGTTCCACTGCAGGTTACATTTTCGAAAGTTCCTGCCCCTGTAAAACACGACTTTCTACTCGTAATAAATTCCTCATTACCAATTCAAAGGGTAACTTGCTCTGAAAGTGTTTGCTCTTCTAAAATGCGAACTGCGGCCCGTTTGACTGGGTGCCCAAATCTTGTTTGCGGGCCGGGCAAACTTTACAAATCCCGATGCCTAACTGGCCTAAGAAAACTATCCGAAGTGGACTTTCGACGGCTCGAGAGGTTAGGAATCTCGTACTAAAAGGGCCACCTGTTAATCTATACAGGGTGAGAGGCGAGAATGTCATTTATATTCTAAAATTTACAGTTAGAAGCGTTATGTACAGGGGATATGGGGATGAGCAAACGTTGAAACCAGACAGGTTTTGTGTATTCGTTAACATTTATAACCAAGTATTGTTT
>JAEQML010079254.1:0-12074 GCA_016904865.1 Pissodes strobi | reverse complement strand
TTTTTTTTTGTTTTTTTCCTTCAAACTTTTCATCCTTCACATTGTATCTTTTAACTTTAGTACATGCAGGTTGTAACATAAACATTATTTTGACATTATTATAATATAAGAAAATAATTTTCCGACTAACATTTTTGCACATACAGATTGCTAGTAATCTAGGTGCAATAACCTATTTAAGTGGCTGAAATTGTAAATGTTGCAATTTATTGTATTGTAAAACTATTGTAAATTATGTGAATAAACTGAGTAAACTGAGTAAACTGAGTAACTGAAAGGATTAATGACCGCGCATCGCTAGGAACTTATTAAGAAATGAAGAAATACTTTTTAAAGTTACAACCTTTCATGAGACGCGTTTCAAAATGCATCGAGATCAGCGGTGACTATGTTGAACTTTTGATATCTAAAAGGCAAAGTTTATATTTCTAATGCTTTTATTTTAAATAATCAGTTTTGTAGTTCCTCACTGAAAAAAACTATTTGTTTAATTATTCCATTTTGCATTTGTGTATTTTCTGAAAAATATTATTTATTGTCTGAGTTATTTATATGATTCTCTGCGAAGTATCTAAATTGATTTTGCACACAGCCAAAGAACACTTCCAACACGGTCAACTTTACCAATTTTCAACAAGTATCTAGTTGTCTAGCAAATACAGGGGCATTATATTTTGCAGACAAAAGAACAATACGGTTGCCCAGAAAAAGTTATAACCCATTTAATGGCCAAATAGTATTGCAGGGAGCGCCCTCTATCAGCTACTACAAAATAGATATAAGATTAGTTCTTTTTGCTATTGGAGCACCGATTTTCCTTATTATATGGCAAACATTAAATAAATCTCAAAATAAAATTTTAATTTTTTAGATAATGGAATTTAAACTGTTTCGATTTTTTTTTAAATTGTTTTAATCGTTTGCTTGTATTGGCACACTTCAAAGAATGATTCTATCATCTAAATGTATGTATTTTTGACCAAATGCATAACTCAAATTCACACCATATATTCATGTTTTTCTAAAATGTATTTGAAGTAATAGTTATTTATGGTACTAGTGTGTTATTTTGTCACGCGAGAAATAGTTATTATATAATTTCTCAAGTGACTTTTAAAACATAACACACGAGTGGTATACAAAGTTAAATATCCAACACCATTATAGTTAAGTGTTATGTTAGTTTAAGTGTGTATTATTTTTTTGTCCAAGGTATTTCAGTGTGGAACCTGCTTTAATGTGACTATTATTATATCAGAATTATATATATTTTACTTACCGTTCAGCTGAACGGTAAGTAAATTACTTACCGTCGCGTTTTTGCCTAGTAACTTGTAAACTTAACCTACCGTTCTAAAACCAAGCATGGTACACAATCCGAAATAGCATGGCCGTACAAAAACATTATTACCGAAACGGAAGAAGCGGCAATGCAAATACTACCAGAAAAATCTCGAGATCTTATGACAAGGCGTACAAAGTTCTTGAGAAATGGATGGATTCAAGAAAGATAAAATGTATTAAGGAAAACGTTTTGCTGGTCTATTTTTTGCATCTACTGAAAAACTAGCTCCATCGTCCCTATGGACTAAATATTCCATGCTTCGCTCGACACTTCATTTCTACAAGAAAATCGACATTTCAAAATTTGGCAAACTAATTAGTTTTTTAAAATGCAAATCTCAAGGATACGAACCCAAGAAGTCCAAAACATTGGAAAGAAATGAAATAGAACAGTTTTTGAGTGAGGCTCCTGATAGTGAATTTCTACTAATGAAAGTAGCTTTGATTATGAGTATTGTCGGGGCTTGTAGATGCGATGAGCTAACACATTTAAAAATTGAAAATATTCAAGACAAAAATAATTATATTTTCGTTGTTTTGTCCGATACAAAAACTAAAAAATCAAGAAGTTTTACTATTCTTGAAGAAGGATTTCCAGTAAACCCAGTTGATTTGTGCATCAAGACCACAAAAATACCGGTCACAGCCGCTTTTTTGTCTTTTATAAAAATGACAAATGTACATGTCAGTGTGTGGGTATCACTACTATGTCAAAAAGGGTCTTGTGACATATAGGTATCTACGATTTCGCGAATTATTTTTTTTCCACTAGAAAGGGGGTGTCCTATAGAGTAGTTTAAGCCAAAAAAATGGGAGGATCCCCTACATTTGAGCCGAAAAAAAGCCTTCAAAGTTCGAGTTTTGAGGTTAATTGACGTAGAATGGACAAAGTGCCTCTACTACTTTCCCAGGTGGAACGTGAAAATAATGAAATTTTGGTATTTGACGACAAAGGCGTGCCACAGTGTTGCCAAAAGTTGCGCATTTGAGCCTATGGCTTGGGTTAGGACTTTTTCCATTGTTGAGCCCCGGAGCGACCGGAGGTCATGCTTGAAGTAAAATATTACTTTAATGATAAAAATATTTCGGTTCAGAGCTGAGGTTCAGTAATCATCGCCACACGTTATTAATGTTCTAATATGTTTTGAATGGTGGACAGTGGAATATATTCGCGGAAACACATGCAAGGTGCTGTATATCCACAATAATACGGCTCTTGGAATTTTTTTTTCACATTTCACACATTCTTCTAAACATTAAACACACAAAAATATCCAAGCCTCTCTTCACGCAAGTGCGAGACAAAACTAACCAAAGCTAACCTAACCAAACCAAAGCTAATCCAAACTAACTAAAGTTAAACCAAATAACACCTCCAACACGGTCAACTTTACCAATTTTCAACAAGTATCTAGTTATCTAGAAAATAGAGGGGCATTATATTTTGCAGACAAAAGTACAATACGGTTGCCCAGAAAAAGATATAACCCTTTTAATGGCCAAGTAGTATTGCAGGTAGCGCCCTCTATCAACTACTACAAAATAGATATAAGATTAGTTCTTTTTGCTATTGGAGATCCCTCTACGCCAATTTTCATGATTATATGGCAAATATTAAATAAAACCCAAAATAAGTTTTTTAACTTTGACACCTTGTATCTTTCTTAATATCAAATTTTGAAATTGGACAATTGATGTCAAGAATTCACTGATGCCATACGTGTTATTTACTTCTTGATTTTAAGAAGGTTAAGTGTTTTATTAATGAAAAGTGCATCGCTAAAAATGTAACTGTACTGTATGTACGTATAACACGGATAAAAACAAGAACCGATTTAAGAAAAATAATTAAGCAAAATTAGATTACACGAACAAAAAATATAAAAGAGAGATGATATTTACAAAAATTAAATGCTATAGAATATTGTATTAAGCTGGTAATGTCATCCTACTGTAATTATGCACGAATCAGCACTTCTGTGACCCAAAAAAAAATCACCCCGTAGACGACAATTGAATGTCAATAAAATATTGCAAAAAGGATTATGATTCCCGAATTAGAGTTGATTATTTAAAAAAAAATATTTAAATTAATTATGTAAAAATTATGTTTATAAATAAACTGCTAGACATAAATAGCGCATCAAGGAAATTTTAAATCAAAATTTTAAAATCGATTTTTTAATTACGACACAAGATATTATAATGCGGTTTTAAGTGTTCGTTGCTTGGTTGCAGGATATGTGAAGCAGTCATGGGACTGGCTCCCATGACTGCTTATGCGCATGAAAAACAATATATTATCAAGGCGTGAAATGAGACCATTACATTTTTCCGAAAGTTTGACAACGAGATTTAAGAAAAATTATGTTTTTCTCTTTCCTTTCCTCACTAAAACTATCGTTGCTAAGATACAAAAAAAAAAGATTTATAGCGATATTCGATATTTTTATTTGTTTTGAATATACATATAAGTTTGTTACGTGATACACTGTCTACGAGACAAACGATTTTCTCCTAATTTATGATCACTTAATAATAGTAACATAAACCATATATACAGGATGTAACAAAAGTTAGGTACAAATTACGAAATATCAAATTTGCTTTTTCCATACATTTTCGTACATTTCGATTTTGAGATTATGTCAGACCACATTATATCAATTTTGATTCAACTTTTGATTAGATTGAAACTTTCTGCCGAAAAGATCTTTTAATTTTTACTCTAGTTATATTAACAATCTAGATACAGGATGGTCGTTTTTAACTCAATAGGGTGCCAATGTATCTCCCGCCATATACCCTTTGGAGTTAAAAACGATATATCTAGACTAGCAATAGACCTAGAGTAAAAATTAAAAAATATTTTGGGCAGAAAGGTTCATTGCTATCAAAACTGTCTCAAAATTGACATAATCCCAAAATCGAAATGTACGAAAATGTATGGAAAAGATGAATTTGGAATTTCTATCTAACATCTGTTACACCCTGTGTTCATGATTCCTGTTACTATCTACATAGTGATCCTAAATTATGTGAGAAATGTTTGCCTCATATATAGGGTGTCACGTAAAGATTTTCCTTGCCCAAAAATAGCGACATTTTCGAAAAAAAAAACCCTGTATATCGAAAACAAATAAATATATCGAAAATGGCTAAAATTTTTTTTGTATCCGGTCAAAGATAATTTTGGCGCGGAAAAATAAGAAAAATTTGTTTTTAAAATTCTCGAAGTTAACAACCTTTTGCAAAAATGTAAGGGTTTCATTTCACACCTTGTATATATTATTTATCATGCAAATTACATCACATAACTTGCGGACCAAACAGACTAACACCTAAAACCACTTGATATTTTATTTCTTAATTAAAATATCGATATTTAAATTTTGATTAAATATTTCCTTGATGCACTGTTTATGTCCATCAGTTCAATACGCGATTAAATCATATTGTAAATGCCATTTCGCTCAATGATGATTAAGCAGACGAAATTAGTAATTAGCTAATGAAATGATAAATTGATATCCATTGCAACCACTTTCACTTTGTCACATAGTATAGATTGCAGTATAGAGTGTTGTTCTCTTTGTGCGGAAAGAAAATTAATCTGTGTCCATCAGTTGTTGTCCTTGTTATGCCAACACATACCCCCTTGTTCCGTTAGTCTCGGTGACGGTGGTGACTTCGTTGCCGACGTCATTCTCCTGCGTTTGTCGCTTGCTGACTTTCTTCACCTTCTTGGTCTTCTTTTCGGTGATGGTAAAATTGGCGCTGGTATAAGAATCGACGTCACCCATTTTCCTCGGTTTTAGGTCGTTTTTTTCGGGGTCGAAACGGAACTAGCCACGCGCACTTACCGACCTGGGTTGATCTCGCGACTGGATTCTGTAAAAGTGTTTGAATACGGCCCGAGAGATGATTTTCACTGCGGTATTTTTAGAAAATGATAGAAGAACGCCGTGTAGTGCCGGGTGCAAGGGATTTTGGTGGCTACTTCGAGAACACAAAAATAAATTAAATGCCTTTTGACGTAATCGATTAATCCCAATTTTTGAGCGAAACTTGAGTTTCGCCATACGATCTGTGAAACAGAATAAACAGTGACCTAATTATGATTATGGCAAATTTATGCTTTATCATTAAAATAGCGATACGCTTGAATTCATGTAACTAGATGATCGTTGGCTATTAGCCCATTCATTAAGCCCATAATAAGACATTTTACAAGATAGTATTTTTACAACATTTTTCTGTTGTCATTAATTTTGAATCCCTGGTTTACTGATTACTTCAAAAATATGGGATGCAAAATTAGGCTAGTTTTCTTTAGAGACTTAGGGCATAAGGAGGTCAAGATCTGGTTACTCAATCAGGTGGCAGGGCTGAAGCCAAGAAACGCTTTATTGCGTTAAATATCTTTTTTGGGCTACTTATAAGAAACAAATTAAAATTAAAATTCCTAAATAACCTAATTTGGAAACTTTCTTAAACACGCCGCTTGCTGAAGTAGCTGCTCGTATTCATTCATTTCAAATTTATATTTAAATGCTAGTTTTTTTTATGTAGAAATAAGTTAATAAGATCGCAGTGCTTTAATACCCCCCTAGATCATTCATTCAGCAAGGAAACACAAATTGCATTTATTCGGAAATAAAATTAATTTGGTATTCATACTTCGTATTCTGTTTTGACGCAATGCCTGGGTTCCTTCGGTTACCTCATGATGGATTTTTATCTTGAAGTATTGTCTCAAGACGAGTGTTATTAATTCATGGCAATTTTTTTATAGTATTTGTTATTAGTACATTGCACACATATAGTGCGCCAAGCGAGTGAACCTTAACGACGAGTGAAGGGCAGAGGACTAGCACGTAAAAAATCTTGTCTTCTTATAGGCCCACGAGGTTATTCTTACCATATTATTATTGATAATATTGATTAGTTTAAGACGTCAAAATTAATCACAATTTTTTTAATATTACAGTCTTATAGTACAAAATATGTCATATAATAATAACATCTCATTTTTATCATAAGGCTAGTGTTCTATGATATTTGTTGCATGTATTACATTAATATGTTGTAGTAATAAGTAGAGTTCGTTTCCCGAAGGTTTTGTATCTACATCATCGATGACGTCGCTCAACTTGGAAAAAAGGGTTTATCGTAGCTAATCCAATTATAAAATCCTTAGCGTTCAATTTTTGTATTTAAAGTTAGGCTATATTGAAGCAAGCATGTTCCAAAACGCTCTTTATAGCACGTTCAGAATTGTTTTGAAATA
This sequence comes from Pissodes strobi, assembly GCA_016904865.1. NCBI lineage: Eukaryota > Metazoa > Arthropoda > Insecta > Coleoptera > Curculionidae > Pissodes > Pissodes strobi. Next base: position 5,440 of record JAEQML010079254.1, on the reverse strand, counting down.
AAAATTTTAATTTAGAATAGAGTTCAGAGAGGTATCCGAAAATATAGAAATTAGTTAACCGCGTATAATAATCACCAAATGCAAGAAAAATATAAGAATGGTTAAAAATCTTCAAAGATATCATCAAATTAGGGGTCTGGCGACATATAGGTTGTGTCGATTTTGCAATTTTTTTCGCTAGAAAAAGGGGTGTCCTATAGAGTAGTTTAAGCCAAAAAAATCGGAGGATCCGCAACATTTGATCCAAAAAAAAAAAATATCCGCGATATGAGTCTAAATTGTCCTAGAAGGGCAAACTTCCACTACGACTTTCCCAGGTGTAACGTGAACATATTGAAATTGTAACGTGAAAATAATGAAATTTTAGTAACCGACACCGGCACAGTGTTTCCAAATGTTGCACATTTTCTTATAGGGCATAACAGTGTTTGTTTACTATTTAAGTATATTTAATATTACACTTCACGCAATGAGAGGCTAATTCACCCAGACCGTACCAACGAATCTAGTTGCGCCATGTCTTCGCGATGTAATCAGTTTGTCGCAAGAGCTCTCGTGGTCGAGGGGTCTAGATGGTTAAGTCTGAATTCAGCGGCTATCGGCGGCCCGGGTTCAAATCCCGTTGTTTTTTTTTATTTCTTTCAATTCTAAATAGTTTTTTCTTGATTTTGGGTATCCTTGGGATAGTTTGGATTAGCACTTGGCTAGTTTCCTTTTCTTGAGCCCCCGTAGCGAGCGAAGGGTCATCCGAAAAGTGAATAAGTTTCGGTCCGAAACTGAACTGAAATTTGGCAACGTCGGTACGGTCTGGGTGAATTAGCCTCTCGTTTCACGCATAACCCTCCGCTCGCTTCGGTCGCTCCGTGGCACAACCAAACAAAACTAACCCAAGGCATGCCGGAAATCAAAAAAAAAATAATAAAATTTGTCAGTCGAAAATACAAATATTTTTTACTTTGTTTTTCTTCATTTGGGCATGTCTTGGGTTAGTTTGGGTTAGGTTTGTTTGGTTGCGCACCCGGAGCGAGCGAAGGGCTATGCATGAAGTGAGATATTTGACGAATATATACATACATACAAAGGAATAGGTAATTGAATAAGTGTCTATTTTATGCCGATTAATGAATGCAAATGCACATTGAAAAATCAGCCAAGCAGTCACGTTTACCAAGAGTCTATACGGCGGGCCATGATATCATTATGGCAGGATCGACCATCCCTTCATCTTCATACAATCGGACTACTGGGTGTCTTGGTCAACAGCAATATGTCCTGGCATGACCACGTTGCTAACATCGCAAAATCAGCCTCCCAGAAGCTTGGTACGCTATTTCGCAACAAAAACTGTATACACCGTAGCAGTTGATCTTGCTCTACAAAGCGCAAATAAGACCGTGCTTAGAATATTGTTCACACATCTGGGGTGCCGCACCAGAGCACACACTAAAGCTACTGGATTCCGTTCAGAAGAGAGTTGTGCGTCTCGTCGGCGGAGTTGACCCGGAATATGGATAGTCTAAAACACCGCAAACATGTGGCCGAGAAGTCCCTGTTTACAGGTACTTTTACGGCAGATGTTCCCAGGATTTGGCCCGCTTTATCCCATCCCTGCCAGAGAGTCACGATAAACGGCAAGAGCGCACCGGTTCGTCGTACAACTGGAAACACCTAGAACATCGCTTTACAAGAACTCCTTTGTCTGGCGCACTTCATCACTGTGGAACTCACTCCCAGGACGCATAATCTTATGTAACCGGCAAGATGTCCATTCGGCTATGCCGAACATTTCTTCATATGTGACGTGCACGATAGCATTTAATCGGAGCGGTTCAGTTCCAGAGTTGAATTTAAAATGAATTTTCGCTTCAAAATACACGACAAATTCGTCCGAAGTCTCGAAAAGTCTGGATATTTCGGATTTTTTTACAATTTTGCCTTTTAAAATCGTTTTTAAACGGATTTTAGACCATAAAAAGGATAATTTAAATTAAACGAACTGTCAAAAGTATTATTCAGATGCTCAGACGTTTAAAACAATATTGAGTCATGATCCTCTTCTGAAATTTGCAATACTTGGTTATTGACTTTCCCAAATCAAAGGATGCCGCCGCAAGATGAGCATTATAAGATCCTTTACACAAATAGTGCACTATATAAAAATCGGCCTTTCCTATTGGTCGATCCGCATGGCCCTCCGCTCGCTTCGCTCGCTACGGGGGCTCAAGAAAAGGAAACTAACCAGGTACTAACCCAAACTAACCCAAGACATACCCAAAGTCAAGAAAAAAACTGTTTAGAAACATAATCTTAAAAAATATATATATAGCAAAGGGGTTCGAACCTCGGCCGTCCAGGTGAGACCCAGCTGTATAAACCTCTACACCATCAGAGCTCTTGACAGAAATCGATTGCATCACGCAGACATATCGTAATACGAGATGGATCGACCAATAGGAGAGGTCGATTTTTACATAGTGCACTATTTGTGTAAAGGATCTTTAAATGCGCAAGATGACTAGCTGGTAGTGAATAAGCTGTGCTTATAGCGCACCATTTTTCTAATGAATTTTGCCATCGAAACTACCTACAGTAATCGTCTGGCAACAGTGTGCCTTCTTAAAACTCTCTGTTTCGGCTATTGTGACATTTGACAGTAAAAAGGAGGATGGATATTTACAAGTAAAATTTAATTTTGTTTAATGGTGCTATGAGTCGCTTTAAATTAGGACCGGAACAAAACGGAGGCCTCTCGTTCGACGCAAATGTCTCCTAGTTAATATTTTCACCCGAAAATTGATTTTCAAATGTGTTTTGTCTATATATCTGGTGCTTTTGTGAAGTGGTGCTGAAAATTTGTGTCAAAACTGGAACTTTGAGGGCATTTTTTCGGCTGAAATGTAGCGGATCCTCCGATTTTTTTGGCTTAAACTACTCTATAGGACACCCCCTTTCTAGTGAAAAAGAGAATTTGCAAAATCGACAAAACCTATATATCACCAGACCCTACAAACTAAATAATATAAATAACCACACAGTTCAGCAATTTACACGCCAATGGCTAAAGCAAGTGGCTGCTGAAACTTTAAAATATGTAAAAAAAAAGTTAGGTGTTTGTCTAGGGTCAAAGTGTATTTAATATATCCTACCACCAATCACGAAACTGCCTCCCCGCTAAAAATCAAGTAAACGTCGCACTGTTGCCCATTGTCGCGTATTTTAAATAGCTTGAAGGCGAGTAAAATATACACAGTATACTTATTCCGGATTTGCCTGTGTAAATAAAATAGTAAATAATAGAAGACAGTAGTATTAAGGAAAATAACAAAATTAAGTATTCAAGTAGGATATTTAAATATGTAAATTCACTATAGGAAACTAGACAGAAAATAAATTAGGATTATTGGGAAAAAAATGTGGCAACATCTAAATATGCGAGAACATTTTTTGCCCGCATTCTTTTCATACAGGTTCTTTCATTTGGCCAACAGTACTTTCCATTTTTGTTAAAAATATTGTTCTTTTATGAAAAAATCAAAAATATTTTTCTGGCTCAGCTAACAATAGCGCTTTCAAAAAAATTTTTTTTCTAAAAAATAACAAGAAATTAGGTATTCTATATTAGTTTGTGTATTTCTTAAACTGAAACATATTTGTATCGAGCGTACAGGATCCCTCGCTACTTTTTGTCTGCAAATACTTGAACACTTCATGCCTGGCCCTCTGCTCGGTTCGGGGGCGCAAAGCAACAAAAACTAACCCCAACTAACCCAAAATATGGGCGAAAACATCCTCCTGAATTAATTCCCATAATAAAAAAAAAGTTGGCAATACACAAACAAACAAAACGAACCGAAATCATAGGTTAGAAAATGTTGATAAACGAACGCCGACCAGTGAGAGCGAAGAGCGGCTGTATACCTGCGCGAATACGACCAATATAAAATGAGCACGCTTGATTGTTTGCTACGCATCGGAAAATAGTTCCAAATTGAAATATTAATATTATGAAACAAAATTAATATTCCGCATTTTTTTTCGTAAATCAGCTTGACATAAGTTCCTCTTATTATATTAAATAACATTATTGTTAAGGATCTTCTATTTTTCTGCTGCATGATATATATCAACATTTAAATTTGAAGCGTCAATTAATTTTCCATCACGTTTTTCAACTAATAATTTTGACAATGAAACATCGGATTCTGTTAACTCACGACACTTCAAAACATGTAGTAGCAAACAAGAAATAGTTAAAATAGGTACTTACTTTTCTAATATAATTTTCGCGAATTTAATATTTTTGGGTTGAAATGATTGGATACTCAGTTTTCATGAACATGGGGGCCAGTTCCTTCTAGACACATGACGGCTACGCGACGTTGTCGATGTGCGCGGCAAGCGGAACTATACCGTTAATTTTGTGAACAATGTGAAGGGGCGAAGTAGTGACATAGGACCCAGTTTACATAAAGTTTGTAGCGGAAAATAGGCATAATACTTTGTAAATTTTTTGTGTTTCCATTTTGATTCAAGTTTTGTATTATAAATGTTTATATGTTATTATTATAATCTCTAAAGTAAAAAAAATTGTATTTTGACATGCTCTATCTTCTAAATGTAATTTTTCTGTCACGTTATTAAAAACAAGCTGCCGATTTTTCACAATACAGACATACTCTTAGACGTGATTGGCAACAGCGCCGCAGTAGCGGTAAGTAATAGTACGGCTTGCGTACGATGGGAAAGAAGAAGGGGAGCGATGTTGGCGTTTTCATATTTAGTAAACATATTTGTCTTTTTTTATATATCTTTTGTTAAAGACGGCCCTGAACATATCGACTGGTCTACTGATAGCAATAACGAAATATTTATCGTTAAAAATAACAGCTCTAGCTAGTGTATGATTATAATCGTTTTCTACTCGATGTTTTCGTGGACGGTTCAATCTGATTTAAAGTTAATTTGGACAGATTCCAAGAACCTGAGCATTTTAATTAAGGACTTTGAAAGCATTTGTTTCATATTCCCTGATCTGGACACAATACTCATGCCCCCGGTATTATATCGTATCGCTTAATAATAATCTACCACTTTTCTAACGCTAAATATTTTACATATCAGAACTATAAGATGGCATTGATAGAAATTTTTGTATCAAGTAATTTAGTCCAAATCTAGTTTCTAGTGAACACGTACGTTTTCTATTAATATTAATATTAACGATATTCACTATCAAATTATTGTACTTGTTTCCTTGCTGTATTTCCATGCATGTAATAATGCAAAAGTGCCTAAACAAAACTGATTTTGACACACATAATGAATTTTTCTTGTTTCAATTTCAACATAATGAATTACGACATGCAATTTGATCTTGTAATAAATCCTTCCACAACAAATATATTTTTATCAGTCTACGATTAATTTACTTAAAAATATA
>JAEQML010079253.1:0-12075 GCA_016904865.1 Pissodes strobi | reverse complement strand
TTAAGGGTATTATTTATGTCATATTCTCCAAGGTCGAAATTTGCCTCAACTAATATTGTTCATATCGTAGCACAGACTACGTACCTTCGTTCACTGTTTATATTTGGTGTATTTATGAGCTTTTAGTTATTTTCAAGTAAAGTAACTTATTAAAATATTCATATAGTGCTAAAGCTTTTTGTTTTAATTACAAAATGACTTTAGAACTAGCCCTATGGTAAATTTTAGTGCCTAAGAGCACATCTCTTTTTGTTTAGAAAATCGATCAAGATCGAATCTGAAACAAAACGATCGATTAATGATTTTTTTGTACATTCAATCCTAAGCAAGGTGACAACATTTCTAATGAGAGGGGGTGTCGAGCGTTACCTCGTTTAAAAGATATTTTGACCCTGATTAAATCCTAAAGGATGTAGAAGCTGTGATTTTCCCCGGTAATATGACAGCTTATCAAAATTGGTGTGAAAAAGGTTTTAGTTAATAGCAGATTTGTCAAAAGCTACAGATTTCAAAATGAGGTTTTGAAGGCCTTTAAAAGTGAGATATCGCTGAATCGTTGTGGCGTGGATGAGGTTTACCCGATAAATTCTAAAGGAAATATTTCTTTATTTGCAATTTTATTCATCAAAATGTTTAAAATGAAAACAAGGTTTTCACTTACTATTCTGATTAGTTTATTAAATGATGGAAAAACGTTATCTAAGAATGTTTAACATTTCGAATGTAACTTGGTGACATTCTTGAATTATGCTATTTTACATATAACCCATTGATTTAGGCTGGGTAGATTATATTTTAGACTTCAGATGGCCCCATAGAGAAAAATCAACTGGAGTCAAATGAGATGACCTTGGTAAACACTCGATAAGAGCAATCCAGTTTTGGGAACGTCCTCATCTAAAAATCGACGCACCGCACCGGTTGGGAATTGTAGCGTTGTAAATGCTACAAAATCCAGTGGTGCGATTTCTTCCCTTTTACTGGTCGATTTGTGTTGTCGATACTCTCGCTACCTTACTTCCGAGTGCAACCCACCAGTATCGATGAATGCTGTTACGAGTTGCTCGAAGCGATGACTCTATTTGGAGCGCCCTCTTGACGGATGTCGTAGATGTTTCTTTTTTACAAAGGACGGGAAGAGTGCAGTTTTGAAATCTGAAATTATCGTTGATATTTTCGGCCATCAGAGCTAACTACTGCTTGATTTTGTCGTGAGATAAATTGGCATATGAGCTGCCCTGTTTATTTTCTCGAATAATCGGCACTATTGTATAATAACGATATAAAAAGGTTTGTTACTTGTTAGTGTGTCTGTATTGAATAGTTAAAATTATTTATAATTTAACTAGGGACCTTCCGTCGGACAGAATTTCCTTCATTGAAGCAGAACGTCCTGTTGCTGCCAGCTGCCTGTTCTATACTGACCTAGAGAGCTCTCCGGTTCCATTTCTCCTGATAGAGGCCTTTTATCGAGGTGGTACGACCATATGGTGGAAAGTAGCTTAGCAGGACGCCCCGGTGGATTCTATCTCTAATAGAACTACTAGATACAAGTGGGCTCTACCTTTTTTTAATTTTATTTGTAATTAACCGTTAAACGACTGTAGGTCGTCTATTTTTTTTATATCGTACCTAATACCGTTACTTATCGTTTTGTTCAATGAACTTATCTTTAAACGACTGTAGGTCGACTGCTATCTTATATTGTACATATTATTGTTACTTACCGTTTTTTGCTTATTGAACTTACTGATAAACAGCTTTAGGTCATCTGTTATCGCGTATTATATCTCTTCCTATTTCTTATTATATTTGCTTTAGAGATACTTATTTTCTTCATTATCATATCTGATATTATTTCGAGTAGAAAATTTATTTTGCTAATGATGATAATTATTTGATTTATTCTTGTATAGCCTCTATCTACTGGAACGATACGCTTTTACTGTGATTGGCTGTAAGCCTCATGGCAGTATACTATTTTGCTTAATGGCAATTTGCAAATTTAACATGTCCTCTTAATACAGGTTCCGAAATGAGCTTACTTTGTTTTTACCTGTAGATATTTACCGGCTGCATTAATAAATTCCGTACATGCAATTGGCACCTAGGGGTTGTTATTGCTCAAACTGTTAACTTCACGCATGGCCCTTCGCCCATTCGCTCGCTCCCAAACTAACCCGAACTAACCTGAATTTAAAAAAATAAACAAACAAAACCTTTTAAAAATGTCTTGTCACTGACGGGAATCGAACCCGGAGCATCGTATCACAAGCACAACATCTAACCACTGCGTCACCAGGCCTGCTGAAAGCAATTCACTGGACCGCAAAGACATGCTGTTTTATAAACTGTTATTAAATTCCGTACCTGAATTTGGCAACGAAGTACATTCCAGACACGATTTTTGCACCCGCGCGTCGATTGGATAGAAGTTGAATGGTTTGACCAATAAAAATCCATGTGGTGACAAATAGATGTACGGAATGTACAAATGCTTACCGACTATATACCTATATTTACGTCACAGGTTAATGCATTGATTTGGTATATCTTTATTAACTATTTATTGGTCTAATGATATTATCGCTGCCATGGGTTTCATTTAGATTAGTTTTTGTTTAGTGAATACTTCCTATTTCTGGTACTTTATGACTAACTGCGTTTAGTCAAATTCTCAAGGACTCAAGGTTTAGTTTGAACTATTCCCAAACAGGATTTAGACAACCTTAATGTTATAGAACATTGATTAAAACTTAGTATCTTATTGTGATTTTATTTAATAGTCTAATATTCTAGATGATATAACTTTTAGAGAATCTTCTCATTAGTTTGTTAGCGATATCATAAACTCAATTTAATTTGAGACAGAATTAATTTAGAGTTTTCATGAAAGCATTTAATATTTAAATAAATAATTTAGTTAATTATTTCGGATGATTATCTTGGTAAACTAAAGTGGAAGGTATAAGAATATATTTTAAAATTTCACAATATTCTTACCTAAGGTATGTTTCCAAATTTTATTGCCCTGATTTCAAGGTTCAAAAACCATTGATATATTCTTAGTTAAAAATTTAGTGGCGCCTTCGCCTACCTGTCATCTGAAAGACCAACAACTTAAGTTATTGTTGAAATCGCTGAGTAAACCCGCCATATGTACTGGTTGTTAAGCAATTAACCAAGCGTGTTACAGAATGCTGAAAAATTGTAGTTTATTATGGTCTTCTTTTGTTTCTATTATTTGTATGAAAGCCGGATAAGCAGCATTCTCCAACAATACTGGATACATGGCCATAAAGGTTTCTTGGTAAAAAGGGGGCCAGTTAGGTGATTTTATATAATAACCGCCCAAGCACTTAACTTTTGGAGATGCTGTGCATGTACTTTATCTGATCAATATCGACAGTTATGTCTATTGTCAATGCAATTATTGTAAAATGAGCAATCCAACGTAATCCAAACTAACCCCTCCGAAAAACAGATGCCGAACAAATAGTTTGGATTTTTGTTAATAGTTTCACTGATCACTTTACAAAATTTGCGATCGAAATGATCATCGGTCAGTCCTCAAACTAATCGTGTTTTCAAAGGATGAAACATATTTTGTTTTAGGAATCTCTGGATTGTTGAACGTGACACATCATACACCTCAGACAATTTCGGGGTGCTAGCCATGGCATCCATGACTACATAACCTAAAATTGCGACTTCTCTCCTCACATTTATTTCATATACCCTCTTTTTATTTCCCACTGAATTTAGCAACAAGCTATAATCAATAAACTCTGGCATTGTCGATACAAAAATTGCTCTAAGACATTTGTGTTCAAAAATTCTGTAGATAAAACTCTGTTTTCGTGCACTTCGCCGAAGGTTCCTAATCCCTACCTAAAAAATTTGGATCATTTCTACATTTTCTACCATGGAATACAAAAACTAAACAATGTTGAACTGCTTAAATGTTTACCTTTTTAAGGAAAAAGCTACAAGAAACGTTGCTTTAATGCCAATCTGTTCAGAGTAGGGTTGATGTATAAGTAAATACCTTTTCAAATTGACTGGTTTACTATTTGAACTCTGATTTCTTTATAGTTGAAAACATGGGCACAAAATTTTAGGGCGATAAAGTACTGGATGAGACCAAAACGAATTTCGGGGATACCCTACCCACGTTAGGGAGTTGAAGCTACGTAAATAAAAATCGTGGCGAGTTATTTCAAAATATGGATCACACAAATATTTTTGTTTCATAATATCAATCTTGCGTTGTTGAAGTTTCCACTTCTGTCATGTGGTCTTAAGCATGCACCGCTTTTTATGTATTTTTGCAACCAATAATACAATATTTGCGAGCTCCAATATTGCAACAATGATATTACATATATAATAGGTGGGCGTTAAAACATTTTCCACTGGCGCGTACGATGATTCACCGCCTCCCCATCCAGAAGCTCCACATAGCCAATAATAGTTGTGCTTTTATTGCTTTTAATGTTCTTTTGCGAGCCTGTTAGTTGAAATTTTATTTCTGCTGACTCTCTGTTTAAAACAAGCGTATCGGTTTGCTAATATAAATTAGTAATAAAATTCGTTATATGAAAAATGCAGTTTTTGGAACAATTGTCATTATTCCTGGGAACTAAAATATAGTGAAGATTTACATAAAAAGCCCCAGTCTTCAGGTGCTAAATATTTTTTTACTGTAGGTACATCATCATTTACTACTTATATTGATTTTAAATTATAAGTTAACAAAAGTTATATTTGTAATAGCTATTTAAGTTACTATATTAAGTAACATGTTTGCTAACTTTATGAGCAGGAAGTAGTAAAAAACTCACACCTCTTTGAAATAAAATCCCCGAAGATTCAAACTTTCCGACAAAAGTTCGCCAATTTGGCAGATACACTAAAATAAATTCCTAGGACCTGCTTCGAAGTTTATCCTTATTATCCAGAATTCTGCTCAATTTCCTTCACTGGGAATAAAATTTAAGCCGTTTAGGTAATACGTAATCGCGTATTGACTATAAATTAAAGTGTCCTCGGTTGAGGACATTTTTTTTTTGTTGAAAAATTGTAGCATTAAGCCATATTGTTTTTGGGAATATATTTTAAACAGCTATCCATAAATAAATTATACATAAACAATTCTAAATTGGGTAGTCGTGTATTTTCCTGCGTTTGTGCATTTTAATTGATGATTTTACTGTTGCATAATATGAAAATTCATAAATATCAATACCTAGCTAATAATATTAGATACATGATATGAAAACTACACTGTTATTTTAATATATTTAACCACAGCACAAATCGTAAATAATAATTTGAAACTTGCCAAATAATTTTTTTATTTTCCCACGTAACTCGACGCTAAATTTGGTACACAATGTTTTGAGGTTAACCGAATGTGCTCACTGTTAGGCTTAATATTACTAGTCTTGCTCTTCAAATTCCAGCACTTATTTGCTTCTACAAATACTTACACTTTGACTGCAAAATGCCTAAAAATAAAATTAGTTCTTAATTTTCAAAGTTTTCAAGTGAAATGGTATATTCATCAAGGTCATTTCTGCTTATCGAGTTCTTCATATTACATCCTTTTAAAATAACGGAATTTGCATTTTGTGTCGAGAATGCTTTCGGTGTCATCAAGCTGAAAAGCAACTTTAAAGTTGGTTGGCATAGTAACAGCCTTGTGGCTATCATAATTATTTTTCTCTAGTTTGTGAATTATCACTCGGCCAGATTGTGAAGTCGCTAGAAATTTCCTTCACTATTGTCAACTATTACTCTGCAGCTAAATTTCCTGCTTTGGTAAGCTATGGTAGTTACTATTAGAATATTCTCCGCCTTCCAAGGTGATTTTTGTTATACGAACTATAATTATATGAGTGAAATTTACCAGTGCACCTATAAACTAACAAAATGAACGAAGTAACTTTTAAAATCGTCATTTGTCATTTTTATCTGCGTGGGACATAGGGTATGATAATTTACATCAGTGGCAATACTCAATTAGTACAGTATCTAGATTTCGCTTTGGTACACGTCACTCGTGTCAGTTAAAAACTAATATGCACGGATTTTTTTTTATGGCAGTGGCACACACACTAAAGGGAGACCCTATGGCGCTCGACAAGCGGTGTGTGTGCGAAGATGTTGATTGACACGGCTCTTGAATATTTGTAAGTTGTAATTAGTGGGAAACAGATGTCCTGGAAGTGAGTTCCACAGTGATGCAGAGCTTCAGACAAAGGAGTTCTTGTAAAGCGATGTTCTAGGTGTTTCCAGTTGTACGACGAACTGGTGCGCTCTTCCCATCTGTCGTGACTGTCTGACAGGAGCTGCCAGGGGCGGGATGAGGCGGACCAATTCCTGGGAACATCTGCTGTGAAAGTATCTGTAAAACAGAGATATCTCGGCTACATGTCTGCGGTGTTCCAGACTATCCAGATTCCGGGTCAACTCCGGGTCGCCGACGAGACGCACAGCTCTCTTCTGAATGGAATCCAGCAGCTTTAGGGTATGCTTTGGTGCGGCACCCCAGATATGTGAGCAATATTCTAAGCACGGTCTTATTTGCGCTTTGTAGAGCAAGAGCAACTGCTGCGGTGTATACAGTTTTTTGTTGCGAAATAGCGCACCAAGCTTCTGGGAGGCTGATTTTACGGTGTTAGCAACGTGGTCATGCCAGGACATATTGCTGTTGACCGAGATACCCAGCAGTCCGATTGACGAGGATGAAGGAATGGTCGACCCTGCCATAATGATGTCAGGGCCCGCTGTATAGGCCCTCTTGGTAAACGTGGCTGTTTGGGTCTTTGCTGCATTGAACTGGACCAAATGTCGGTCGCCCTAAGTTTGAACTTTCTCCAGGTCTTGATTAATTGCTGTAATCTGCTCCTGTCTGCGGTGATGAGTCTCAGTCGCTGGTAAGGGTTTTTCTGATCTAAAGTGGGAGACAAGGGTACTGTCATCTGCAAAACTGTAAACAGGATTGTTTGTTTCAGTCAGAAGGTCATTAATATAGATGAGGAACAGAGTTGGTGAAAGTATTGCGCCCTGAGGCACGCCCGCGTTGATGGTGAATGTGTCCGAGATGTGTCCATCGACTGCAACGTGCAGAGACCGGCTCTTAAGGAAACTGGCAAGCCAGCTGCAGAGAGAGGCTGGCAGTCCGAAGGACGGTAGATTGTTGAGCAGTCCGTCATGCCAAACTCTGTTGAATGCCTTTGAAATATCCAACGCAATCGCTCGAAACTCTCCGCAGTTCTCAATTCTCCATATATGAGTGACATAGGCCAATATATTTCCTGTCGATCTCTCTTTGCGAAAGCCGTATTGATTATCGCTGATTATTTTGTTGTTCTCGAGGTACTTGAGTAGTTGCTGATTGACTACACGTTCCATGACTTTGGAGATTATTGGAAGCAAGGCAATTAGACCATAGTTTGAGGGCGTGGTTTTCTCGCCTTTTTTGGAACAGGTTGCACTCGAGCGACTTTCCAAGAAGATGGATTGCTTCATCAATTCGCTGGTATATGTGAGGAAACAGATCACCATTTAATACTTATGTACCTACTTTACTTTATCGTGTCCGGAAATCTATAGTTTCTATGGCCAATATCGGGCCACGTCCAATGTTCTTGTGTGTGGAGCCATAGGTGTTTGAGGGTATATCTGTGGGGATAGGCAGGGCACTGGAGGAGATGTTCCATGTTCTGGATAGCACCGCAGTCGCACTTGTCGTCATCTTCGTTCAGCAGGTCCCATTAAATTAGGTTGGATTTCACTGGGGCACAGTTCTAATACGGTTCAGCGCTCTCCAGGTCTTCTAATCTCTGTGTGCCCCATTGGTTGGATCCTCTCTTGGTGGATAGTTGATGCACTGCTGAGGAATCGGTGCCTTGGGTTCAGTCTGCTTGAGCCGCAGTCACGGCCGAACAGAGAATGGCGACCATCGAAGGTGTTTTTGAGCGTCTCAGTGTGTTCGTGAGCTGCTCTTCGTGAATCAGGGTTTGTAAAACCAGCGGCTATTTAGAGGTTATCCAATGGGTTTGGTTTCATGCAACCTGTGGCTATCCTGCATGTTTCGTTTAGGCAGGTGTTGACATTTTTGCATGCAGATCTGAACCATACTGGGCAGGCATATTCGGCAACGGAGAAGCAGAGGTTCTCACCACGATTGGTTAGGATCCTCACTTGCTGTTGGTCAGCTTTCTTTTCAGGTTATTTCTCGCAGATAGTATTTTTACAGCAAGATGTCGGCTATATCAGTAAATATTTGAAAGATGTCAGGAATCTCTTTTAAAAGTTTTACCAGAAATCCAATCTGAGAGAAAATATGTAAATATTGTTGTTTCAAAAATGAAATTTTTAAACAGCTATCTGTTAATAAATTATATATATGCAATTCTACATTTAGTAATTGTGTACTTTCCTGAATGTGGGCACTTTAATTGATGATTTTGCTGTTGCTTATTATGGAAATTCACCAATAGCAGTACCTAGCTATTATTATTAGATACATCATATGGGAACTACATTGTTATTTTAATATATTTAACCGCAGGTATTGCAAATAATAAGTTTTTTGTATTCCTATACGTAGCTTCCTAAATTTGATAAACATTGTTTTGAGATTTGCCTAATGTGCCCACTGTTAGGCTTAATATTACTGTCCTGCTCTTCAAATTGTCGCACTTATTTGTTTCTATAAATATATAAAGATTTTAGTATGACGAAATGCCTAAAAATAAAATGAGTTTATCATTTTCAAAATTTCAAGTACAGCGGAGAGCAGTCTGTCTTGTGAATGACCCAGAGCTTACCAAAGAATATCGAAGAAAAGTGGCGAACATAAGCGTCTGGGTGCACCGGAATGGATTTCCCCTTCTTCATTGACATTTATATCATAATGATTCCTATGAAACGTTGACTATAATATCACTTGACGCATGAAACCGTGCATGAAACCGTGTAACAGGATCCCTGAGTGTCCAAAAGACGTTGCTAGTCTCCTGGAACTATTATTAACAACTAATCCTGACCTCTACACCGTAGCTAACCTAACCTCCGTTGGACTCATGAGACTACAATCATATCTCTACAACCTACGCTATACTGCATATTGCTATATTAAATATAGATAAATTTTAATTTATTTAAACTTGATATTTGGGAATTTTGTTCAAGTCCTTCCCTGTAAACGATACAAGAACATTTTCTGTTTGACTTTAGCCTCCAAACCAGAGACCAAATTTATAACAGCAGTTCACGTTGACGCACCTTTTTATCGCACGACGAATTTCTTTACTTAACAAAAGTTCGCTAACTTCGGGTAATAAACACAAACGAGGCTCTGAAGTATAAAACAATGGAAGCACTTCTTCGTCACTTAGTAAGTTGGCTTAATGTAAACCGAGTAGTGTTTCCAATTCATTCAAATGAACTAAATAAGAAAATAAATGCACATTGAGATAGACGAGTTCTCTCTTCGTGCTTATTTTCCACAGAGATGGACTCTCGATAGTGATATTAGAGCTATATATAAAATTACTAAGCACATTGAGAAATTTTGTCCTCAAGATTCAATTTTTATAATATGTTAATTTAGGTAAATATAGTTCATTATTTGCCCTCTGCGTCTGACAAAAAATATTATAATTAAAGTTATATAGTTTTTTTGATTTCATATTTAAAATAAATTCATTACTTCGAGTTGCTAATTATTTAATATTGAAGTAAAACAATGTTTGCAGTGTTTTTCATGTACAAATTTAGAAAATATCTCTTTATATATTTTGTAATGATTATATCATTATTACTAGAATATTGCACCACAGCAATAAATAATAAATATATATTAATTTAGTTCAAATATTTGTGTGCTCCAAATGCTAATAATACATTTAACATTATAGTAGCTTAAGGGCTCTTTATGCAAAGAAACTTTCATTTTACAACACTCATACAACATGTATTTATGATGTTAACAAAAAATATTTATAAAAGGCCTGTAGTATTTTCTGAATGGCGAACTAGGTGAAAAAAAAAGTACAAGGTTTTGAACAACATATTTTCCTGAAACACCGAAATTTGTATACAGGCAAAACTAGATTTTCATGTATTGTCAATTTGGTCATCTAGAGCAGATCTGAATCTGAGTTGATGTGTCTGGAAACACTTATGCATCTTTGTGGAGAAAATTCTGAAATGTTCGAACTGTAATTGAGCAGAGCTTTAATTTTTTTTTTATGTTCTGCACACACATAAAAGGAAAAATCCTATAGCACTCAACGGGCCTTACATGTGTGGAAATGACGGTGGACGTTGTAGTTTTCGGGAAAGACTTTACTCGGAAGTCCATTCCAGAACGAGACAGTTCTCCAGAAACAGAAGTCCCGTAGCAGCGACGTCTTATGTGTTCACAACTGAATCGTATGTTAACTAGCAGCTTGTGTCTGACGAGTGTTTCTGTATGGCCCAACTTTGGGGGGAATCACCCAACTCTTGCGAACATCTTCCGTGGTAGTATCGATAGTAATGAGATCGGTCCGCCACTTTTCTTCGATTAGTCAACTCTGGGCCTTCCAGAAGGCGGACTACTCTTTTCTGTATGGAATCCAACATCTTGAACAAGTGTTTGGGTGCCGAGCTCGACACATGGAAATAGATCCAGACTATCTGGGCCTCACATAGCAGTAAGAGCTGAGGTGGATACAACTTTTCTGCTCTATAGAGTGCTCTTAGCTTTCGTGCTACTGCCTTGTCGATTTTGGTGACGTGATTTTGCCAAGACATGTGGTTTTCTAGGTTGACGCCCAGAAAGCTTGTGGATAAGGCGAGAGCCAGTATGCGTCCCGTCATTGATAAGTCGACTCCGACAGTGTTTGCCTATTTTGAAAAAAAAGCTGCTTGAGTCATCCTGCGTTAAACTAGACACTGTTCTCCTCACCCCATTCCACGATGGCATTCATATCCTCATTGATAACGGCAAACTGATTGTCTCTCGCGTTGGAAAATAGCAGGCGTCATTGGAGTCCTGAGCGCATTTCCAGCTAGAAAGAAAGCATGCCGTTCTGTATGATAGTGAAAAAAGCCTGCCTAGTGGAGCTGTTAGTTCAGCAGCACATTTCTTAAGCACTATTGCGGGAACGCCATCCGGGCCTGTGGCCTTGTTAGTGTCTAGGGATGAGGAATTCACACTCGGGATAGTTGACGGAATCTTTCCATGAGAATTTAGGGTAGAATTTGATGCACACATTTCTGCAAGAACTACCGCTTTTTCTTTGGCCGTTTCCTCTATTAAGCCATCATCTTTGGTCAGCGGTGGGATTAGCGTCTTTGAGAAACCCTGATTGATAGCTTTGGAAACTGATCAGATGGATCTCGATCCATTAGAACATTTGAGAACCTTACTCTTGATCTGCTCACTATATCTCTTCTTGATCTCGCCAATGGTCCGCTTACAATGATTTCAATTCATGTTCTATTTTCGGCTACTATAACAATTTCTGCCGTTGGGTAGTTGCTTTGTAGGAAATCAATTTGATTGCCAAGATTTTAGAAAAGCCGTTTATATTGGTATTCGCTTGGTGGTCTATACAAGCAAAAAATAATTTGGTTGCTCGATCTGTGCTTAATTTAAACCACATGATATCGACGTACTCAGATTCGTATGTTTGTTCTTGTTGGCAACATAAATCGTCTCGTATAAAAACAGAGATTTGTCAAAATCGAGAGCAAAGTTTATATCTGCGAATATTCAAGTGAACACGAGTAGTGTTGGTTTCACTTTTGTCTCTGATATAGCTAAAATATGAAGCTTACTTGATGTTAGGTACTGGCGGACAAAGTTAATATTTGTGTTGTTGCCTCTCTCTTATGTTGCAGAAGTACAATCGCAGTCTATTTTCTGTTTTGGAGAAGTCTTCAGTGACGTTCGAGCCTTTTCGGCCCCCAGGCCAGCCTTCACCCGGATATCCGAATAGGAGGCTCCTTTATCTCCGAAGTATTTTGATCTGGAAGGCTCCATCAGGCAATATTTCTTCTTTTCTACCCTGG
>JAEQML010079252.1:0-12075 GCA_016904865.1 Pissodes strobi | reverse complement strand
ATATATTTATATTCGCTTTTGCATTTTTCCCTTGACACGACTCAGCAACGATGCTTTTGTTTTATCAACAACTTTAGGTACTCCACATGAAGAGGAATCGGAAACTCCTGGAAAAATGCTGGACAGTATATGTCCTGTACCATCAACCTCAAGGAAAAAATGAGTTCCGTCAACAAATAACAAATAGAAATATTGTGGTCCTAATAAATTTAAATGCCTATAGTATTCCGGCCAGTCAGATCCGTATAATAGGCTAAGCAATTTAGAAGGTTAGAAAGGTAGAAATAGTTTAAAAGGTATTGTAAAATGTCTTAAAATGCAAATTGCGGTCAACGCTATATATCTGAATAGACTTTAACTAAATATTTTGACATGTAAGTTAAAACACCTTAAATACACACCCATTTAAGTAGTGAGTTAATGAGAGTGAGTCCTCACCGAGGAGCGTAGCATCCTTTACGCTTAAGCTGTTCTTCTATTCGGTTGGTAAACTTTGAAATAAGTTATAGTTTATTTACTGTTCCCAATCTTGAAAACCAACCCATTATAAATAACTGTGAAAGTACAAACGTGAACATTTTGTCACATATTTATATGCCGCCAATTTTAAATGAGAATAGTGAAGTTTTATGTCAAAGATCGAAAAATTTAAAAGATGTGGTAGAAAGTATTTTACTAAATAACATTTCTGATAATTTATTAAATCATCAGAGTAGCGTACATTACAATAATTCCAACGAAATATTGGTAGAATTAACTTCAGGCCATTATATTGCTTTAGAAAATAAGAATTTTTATTTAAATTTAGGAGCAAATGCTAAATCACAGCCTTGCAAAATAATAATTTTGATTTAATTTTAGGAGGAAATGAAAATATTGCTTGTTTTGGCAAATAATTTAAATTTGGGAAAAATAGTGAATGTGATATTTCATCCACAAGATTACCTACAAGGTTTACAGTAGAGCTATACTTAAAAAGATCGTTTGATTCATCAAATACTTTAAATCGACCTTCTTGTTCTCGAATGGATGAACAAATTAATAATTTTGAAAGTTCAAATTTAAACATATCAAAACATCGCTTTAGTGATAATATAATACCTTGAAGTCAAAAAAAGTCCCGCATTAAAAACATTGTCATCTTTATCAAATATCAAATCAAACAATTTCTCTCGATAGTAATTTAATAGTGTCCTGCGACCAAAATAGTCCTAATCGCTCTGTTGATAGCGATTATGTAATTTCTTACCAGCAGAAAAGCCGACTACAAGCTACTACTTCGTTACTAACGAACATTTTAGTAAATAAGTTTAAAAAGTATACTAATTACTTTGGAAATAGTAATGAATCAACTCCTCTTCAAAATTATATTTTACGAAATGATCACTTTAGCGACATTTCATGAGATGGTGTGAATTCTTCATCTCCTTCTTCTATTTAAAATTATAATGCATGCAAAAAACGCAAACCGAAAAATTTAACGAAACAAAAGAGACGCAGACTCAACAAATGAACGAGACGAGAGAAACGCAAACAAAACTCCATTTTTTACACATTAACACAAACTAACCCAAACTAACCCGAACACAAAAAAAAATATTTTTTTTTAAATAGAAAATAAACCATTGGTACTCAAAACACAGACACTGCAAACCAATGATACAGACAGACAAAACATTTTATAATGTAAAAAATAAATCCTTCACAATAAAAAACAAATTTTAATAAAAAAATAGAACAAAAATCAAAATAAAAACTTTAGGCTATTCTTTAGAAGATGAGAAGTGGAATCGTATTAAAAACATTTTTGATAAGTTGATAAATTTCTTCGATTAACCACACATCCCTGTCCCAAATTCCTTTATTTTAAAGCAATGAATTTAAATAATTTTCATCATTTCCCTGTCGAATGTAAAAGCATCTTCGCAAGAAGAGATACTTTTATTTTTAAGAATTTCAAAATTAAATTTGAATGTGGAACATGCAAGCGCAATTTTACTAGAGGCGACAATTTCCTTAGACACATGAGACAATTTTGTGGCAAGACGTCAGAAATTACATCCACTCCTATCAATGGTAAGATTTCTTGATATGTGCTATTTGATTTTTATTTCCTGTGGTTAAAATATATAAGCTTTAATTTACTACTTCGCTTTTATTTTTATCGCTTTACGTTTAAATTAGTTAACACTAACATCAACTTCGTTTTTCTTCTATCAGGTAATCTCAAGCATTGTAAGGAGTGTGAAAAATCGGTCAGGCAAAGTATGTGGGCAAGTCGCATCCGTACAAACATTCACAAAGATAATGTGATCATCATCGGTAAAGATGGAATTGAAATTATTAAATCGGTGTTTCAAAAACGCATAATATCGTACAGAATTTCGGTGAATTAATTTTCAGCAGATATTAAAACAGTAGAAAAATCCGGCACTTGGGCCACTCCTTTCACCTTCTGCACTTGGGCCAGCCCCAACTCCCTTTCTGCGATTGGTCAGAGGTGTGTGAAAGCGGTGTTGTCATTTTATAATAATATACAGGGGTCAAAAAGAAAAAAGTAAAAATGAAAAATAAGTTTTTTCGTAAAGTTAGGTGTGTGGAGGGGTGAAATGACCCGAAAGGCCTATATGAGTAGTGATTAACCCTCAGGTAATATAAAAAACATCGGGAATAGGTAAAAAACACGAAATGAATGGTAAAGTATAATTGTGGTCAACTTCTTATAAAATCTCTTATCAGTACGTGTGGTCGGCGCTTTTTCGGCCAGCGCGCAGGCAAGACGTGACAAAGGATAGAAGATAAAACCTATGGGTGTGAGAGTCGACCCAAGATGTGTCACCCTCTAGCGTAATGTAATGGCGTAGTCGCTGTAATCTTAGCGGGAGATTTACATCTCAAAATGGCTAGAGAATATTATTATATATATTGGGATGTGCACAACATAAAAAACAAAGTTCGGCAAAAATTAGTTTTTTGTTGAACTACTTAAAAGCATTAATTAAATATCACCCTGTCTTAAGTTTGAACTTGAACTTGACAAATGTTATATAAACATTCACTGTTAATTATAAACAACTTGAGCGGTCGACGGGAGCGATTTTAATCCTCAATGATGCAGCCATCACCATTTTGTAACATATAAATACGCACGCAAACGCCAAGTTCATCAGGCTTTCGGGTCTCTCAATTCCGCTCAATCTAGTTGCGGGGCAGTACACAGGTACGTCCACTTCTAGTTGTTCTATCCCACAACCCCCATATCTTAGAACACCTATGCACAGGTATAGGGCGATCAGATTCTTACCTAACCTGGATGAAAGTATGCACAGGTATACAGCATTTAGGGGCTACTAAAAGTATCGAGAGAGTCGAATTTACGAGTGAAGTATCAGAATTTCCAGTAAAGGGATAGTTTTTGGGGAGTTTTAAAAAGTAGTGAAAGTGATAAACTTAAACTAGAAAGACTTACCTTATAAATATCAGAACGAATACCTAAATAAAAGACAACTCCGCTCACATAAACTTTATTAATAAAATCGTGACGTCGCTTGCTAGAAAAACTTTGAACTAAGCCTCCCTCGAGAAGACATGCATTTCATATTAATTGGGTATAGTGTAAAGTCTTAATTCATCTATAATCTTAAACACGCCTTTATTAGTATACAGTCTAACCGTTGTTAAGTTTGTTTGTAAATAAACTGGTTACTGTTTTTATCGATGTGTCTCCTTTATTATCTCTTCTCAACTTGACGAAGTGCGTTCCTAAATCTGCGCTACTCTCCCTCACGCTAAGTAAGGCGTGGCGTCACAGATAAAAAATACAAATCGTGACAGAATGGTGGAGGCGCCTCTACGTCATAAAATATTACTAGAATAAAGTCAAGTCACACAGTTATCAGTACAAGAGGGAGGCAAGTCGATCTACGTCACAAGTAAAAAATTAAATTAAACAATAAAATCAAATAAATCATTAATATAAATGCATATATACATATAATATATACAAATAAGATTAAAATTCAATAAAACTAAAAGCAACAAACAATAAGTCAAGCTCTCCGTTGCATAGATATATACATATAATAAGCACATATTGGTTTCGAATCACGCGCCGAGGTACGGCCAAGTGCTGCCATCTACGGGCGGTCGGCGTCACCACAGACAGAGTACGGCCACGTGCTGAATCTACGGACGGTTGCCGAAGTACGGTCTGGGCCCCGGAAGACAGAGGCGCCATCTAGGGGTCTATGTTCATACCTGGAACAAACAAAGGAAAAAGTTAACTACGTTGTGGGACATGCTAGTTTTTGGCGAAGGTGCAAGTCAATACCGAAAACACAAATATAGCTAAGTATATGGAGCAATACAACAGGTTTGTATAGGAGAAACTAATGGAAACCATGGAACAAGGAGGAGAAAGTACTGAAGAGGACGAAGATAGGAAAAATATAATTATATGGAACAAGTACTCAAGTAAAAAGAAGAAACTAAGCAACTAAAACAAAACACAAAAACTAGGAGAGACCCGAAGCTTCAAAATGTAAATAGTGTAAATATAAAACCCAAGTGCTCATAGAAAAAGATATATACAAGGCACTTAGGAGGGTAAAATATAAATAAGGAAAATATATAGTGAAACATAGTGAAATATACCATAATATAAGCCCGAGTGTAAATAAGACAAGTATATAGATAAATACACTTAGGAAGTTAATAAACTACATAGAAAAATAAACGTATTATAGAACAGGATTTATGAAGAAAAATGAAGCTAGAATATTAGCGAGTAAATTAGTAAACTATGTATGCAAAATAAATAGGCGAAGCAAATGTGAAGATATATATATTAAAGCACAAGTAAATGTGAGTTGCCATTAAAATTGTGTATTGAAAGTATATACAGGAGGAATATATGTGTATACGAGGAAGTATTATAAAGTAAAGAGTTCTCCGACCTAAATAAGTCTGCAACGACGAATTGTCTAAAAGATAACGTCACAGCAAAAAATTTAGGCATGGAAAAGTTGAGCATATAGGGACTGAAGTAGCTACGCTGACGTACAAGGAAGTTGAAACAAATATTTTGGTACCCGAGAACCTTAAAGTTCGAAGGTGAAATGCTACATACGCAAGAAATGTTTATGTAAAGCATGAAGAATATAGAAGAAGCATACATAAGTTGAAAAGGTGTTTATGTAAAGCATACATAAGGAGAAATATTGTAGACATGTATAAGCAAAATATGTTTATATAATGTGTGTTTAAAATAGAGCATACGTGGATATATGTAATGTCCTATATTTTTTACATAAAGCTAGTCACGTAACGAAGCATAGATAGATAGCATAGCATAGATATACATAGCGTGCCTAAGTATATACATTTAAAGTAAACCTTAAGTAAGGAAAACTTAAGATATGGAAAGTAAATATAAGAAACATAGAATAAAATAAATATATGGGAAAATGTATATGTAAGCGATACCAAGAAGTGTATAGAAAAGCAGTAAGAAATTGTAAATAATGTATGTATAACCTTACCTTGAGAAGATGCTGCATGGATCCCAATCCAGGACTAGTCAGGAGCCATTGGAAAGCACCAGTCGATTCCATACAGTACTTAGCCATTCGAAGAATCACTAGTAGAAGTTCAGAAGTTGCCCCGTTCTTCGACTAGGGATTCCTAGAAGATAAAAAAGTATAAGAAATTATAATATATGGATGAAATACCTGCAGCAGTAGACAACAAATTAGATAATTTAAAAAATAATAGAATAATAACAAACCTTAGAATCTATTCCAGATCAAATCTTGCCAAGTGTCTAATATTGCCAAAAATCATATTCACGATACTTATATTTGATTATATTCTTTAGCCCATTCAATACCAAAACACGAAGAAGCAAATCAAAAATCAAGTCGACGCCATTTTGCCACGCCTTTCAGAGAACAAAGAACCCACTACGAGACTACGATAGACAGCATTGCAAAAGAAGACCACTACGAGCACCATCTACCAGGCTTTGTATAAACAAGCAGTCTGCAACACAAAAGCAAACTACTTAAAGGGAACGTCCAAAAGCCGACAGCGAAGGAATCTGCAAACAATGACATATCCAGTCGCCAGAGAAGCGTAACGTAAAATTCTCTATTAATTTATATAGCATTATTAATATTAACTCATCGAAGTGACCCATTTCAAGGCAATAACTTGAGACAATAATAAGATTCGTAAAGACATAATATGATATGTTACAAAGATATTTTATTGCTTTAAACCAAGCTAGCATGTTGAATTAAGTCAGCAAGTAAAATAAATTGAGTGATTTGATATACTAATGCCAGCAAGTTTGGGATAAGTCAAGAAATATAACTGAGTCAATAAACTGTTATAATGCTGTTAGTAAATATTATATATGTAGACTGGACAGTCTATATACTATATAGTTTTGACAAATTTGTAAATAATGGATTTAAAAATAAGAAGTAAAGAACAATGGTTAAATAGAATAGAGACAGGACTGGCGTTTGAATTTTATTCTAACAAGAAATAAGTTTAACATAACGAAATATTGTTAATATAGGATAGGTAATTTATTTTAAGACAGAGCCGCATATAAGTTGATTTTTAATACCAAGGGAAAAATTCATTATCTTTATATATATACCTCATTAACAGTCCATTCCCAAAAAACTAACCAATATAAATACAATGAATTAATGTCACCTACGTTGGGATGGACGCATCTTAACAGAGGAGATATCATGTAAGAGGCAATTTATTGTCCATAGACATAAAACTGTAGTTAAAAAATAAATGACATTATAAGCCAGTATAAAAAGAAAAGCAATGTTCTCAAAACGGATAGGTTTGCACTAGATATAAGGTATAATAGATCAATAAGCTTAAAGAAATCAAATCAAGAGAGTTTTTATCATATATAATTAGTAATAAGTTAAAAACAGAACCGTATTTAAATAATACGTTTGTCACGTAGTTGCTTTATTAACACAATGAATACTAAGACGTGAAACGTTGTTTGCCATAGAAGCAAATAAATATTGCAATAATACATCTCTAGTAAGAAGCTGGGTTTAACAAATTATGATTTTGTTAATAAGACAACTAAAAACGTCACAAGTAAGAAAACATAGATTAAGATTATAACATTGTTAATATAACTTTTAAAATAATTTTTCTTTTGTTACATGTATAACTAGCTAAGGGCGAGGCAAACCACACAAAAGCTTACGACTACATGAAATGGAAATGGGCGGATCCAAGCCAGAACAAGTCCACTGACGAAATATATATTAAATTATAATAAAATTAGGTGCAATACAGTATGTCTTCTCGAATTGAGGTCGGTTTTCTCTCTTTTAAAGCAAATAAGTCAGGTTAAAACGTTGGGGACCAACGTTATCAGGGAGGGGGAATGTGTGAACTACTTAAAAGCATTAATTAAATATCACCCTGTCGTAAGTTTGAACTTGAACTTGACAAATGTTATATAAACATTCACTGTTAATTATAAACAACTTGAGCGGTCGACGGGAGCGATTTTAATCCTTAATGATGCAGCCATCAGCATTTTGTAACATATAAATACGCAGGCATCAGGCTTTCGGGTCTCTCAATTCCGCTCAATTCCGCTCAATCTAGTTGCGGGGCAGTACACAGGTACGTCCACTTCTTGTTGTTCTATCCCACAACCCCCATATCTGAGAACACCTATGCACAGGTATAGGGCGACCAGATCCTTACCTAACCTGGATGAACGTATGCACAGGTATACGGCATTTAGGGGCTACTAAAAGTATAGAGAGAGTCGAATTTACGAGTGAAGTATCAGAATTTCCAGTAAAGGGATGGTTTTTGGGTAGTTTTAAAAAGTAGTGAGAGTACCGTAGCAATTTGTGATAAACTTAAACTAGAAAGACTTACCTTATAAATATCAGAACGAATACCTAAATAAAAGACAACTCCCCTCACATAAACTTTATTAATAAAATCGTGACGTCGCTTGCTAGAAAAACTAAGCTTCCCTCGAGAAGACATGCATTTCATATTAATTGGGTATAGTGCAAACTCTTAATTCATCTATAATCTTAAACACGCCTTTATTAGTATACAGTCTAACCGTTATTAAGTTTGTTTGTAAATAAACTTGTTACTGTTTTTATCGATGTGTTTCCTTTATTATCTCTTCTCAACTCGACGTAGTGCGTTCCTAAATCTGAGCTACTCTCCCACACGCTAAGTAAGGCGTGGCGTCACAGATAAAAGATACAAATCGTGACAATATAATACATTAACATTCTTACTGAGAGAGAGTTGACCCAGGATGTGTCGCCCTCTAGCGTAATATAATGGCGTAGTCGCTGAAATCTTCGCGGATAATTTAAATATAAAAATGACTAGAAAAAATTATTGTTTTCGAACGACGTAGATGCCACAGCTGTCTACGATAAAATAAATTATACCTTCACCATTTTTTCAAGATTTTACGATTCGCACCTATTTATATACAATAATATTATTAATACGATAGAGCGAGTGAGAAACACAAATTAGATTCTAAAAGTGAGAACGATAGCGAACTATACTAAATATCAAGATATTTTTAAATATTATAATAATTATTATTATATGTTTCAAATTATTAATAAAAATTTCTGTTCGAGAGCACTTCTTTTTCTTGACCAGATTGTGCATTATTTTCAGAAATAATTCTAAATTATTTTTCTTGGCAATTAGGTATTTAAAATAGGCAAATATTATAGGAATAAGAAAAGATGTTACCCTCTAGCGTAATGTAATAGCGTAATCGTTATAATTTTAGCGGGAGATTTAAATATAAAAATTACTAGAGAAAATTATTGTTTTCGTTCGACGTAGAGGCCACAGCCGTCTACGGTAAAATAAATAACTTTGACCATTTTGTCAAGATTTTATGATTTGTACCTGTTTAAATACAATGATATGACAGAGCGCGTGAGAAACACAAATTAGATTATAAAAGTGAAAATGATAGAGAGAATAAACTATACTAAATATCAAGATATTTTTTATCCGATCGGACGAAAAACTATACCTTTCCGATCTGTTTTCTCATCGCAAAAGTCATGATTCCAGTATATTGTATTCGTTGCTTGGCAACATGCAATAATAACATTTCCGTCCTAGGCCGGGAATATAAAATTTCTGTCATATTTAAACACCTTGTTTGTCAGATCTGACGTTTATCAAAAGCAAAATTTAGCTGTGGTTTCCCTAGTTACGTAATAAACTCCAAGCTCGTTCGATTCAAAACTTGATATTATGTTGAGTTTAAATTTAAAACACCGTTTTTATTTAGACTAATATTTGGTTCTATTTTTATAAATACGTATTATAATTAATTCCGATCGGATAAAAAATAGTATGTGCAACTCGTAGGAAAAGCACATTCCTGGACTCCTGCGTTGCTGGCCTCGGCTGCGCCTCGTCCAGCAATTAACAATCGTCCAGGAATGTTTTACTTTTCCTCCTAGTTACACAATATACTATTTAATACCATTATAATAATTATTATTATATAAGTTTCAAATTGTTAATAAAAATTCCTGTTCGTGAGAATGTACTTCTTTTCTTGAATAATAATTATTATTCGAATACAAGCAAAATTTGCAACGTTCAGAGCTCGGTAAAATATGTATAACGCTATCGCTCCGTTCTTTATGAAGTTAGTCTTTTAGAAGTCAGTACGAAAGAATGTTTTTACTTAAAAATGCATCTCATAAAACCCACTGGGTATTTATTTAAAAACGTGAACGTGTTAGCTAAAAATCTATTTTCTTTAGGAATGTGGGGGCCTGAGACAGATGGTGAAAATCTCGAAGACAATCAGAGGAGATCCATTAGATGGGAGAACTGACCTCTATAGGAAAATGGTGAGTTTTTTTTATTAAAATCATAAAGTATGATTTTTAAAAATCTCATAGTTTTCATTCATTCAAAGAAAGGCATCTTCATCATTCGTAAAAAAGTCAAAAGGGTTAAACGAGAATAACTTTTTGTCATACGCTCCCAAAAATAGCTATTTTACGGACTCATTTGAGTCCGTAAAATGCTTCTTTTTAGGCCTAGTCCCTAAAAGTCGTCATGGCAACTTTTACGGACCATTCCAAAATTTCTGAATATGTCTAGATGTCAAATTTCGAATGACATGACAAAATTGTCAAATAGTTGCTACGATGTCAAATTCTAAGCTTACTCTTTCGAACATTATGATTTCGAAAAGTATAGTAAATTTGCAAATTTAAGCGTTCGGAAGAATTGTAAAAAGCGTATAACAAAATATTGGGAGCGTATGACAAAAAATTGTGTTTGTCACACGTACCTAAATGAAGTTTTTTAGGACTCATCTACTATTCCGGACTCGGCTAACGCCTCGTCCGGAAACAGCAATGATTCGTCCTGAAAAACTTTATTTTAGGTACTTGTAACAAAAATAACTATTACAGGACAATACTAAAAATATTTTGAGTGTGTTTCGAAATCGTCATTAGTAACTATAAAATTTTAACTATTTTCCAAACCACCTAAGAGGTAGAGTTACGGCTCTTTGTATTTAATGTTTATAGTGGCAAATACGTCCCCTGGAAGCTTACGAAAACCACTAGCTTTTATATCTCAACCAACATTGGAAATATTTACCTGAATTTTGTGAGGATGTTTTTTTTTGGCAACACGCAAACGAATCCCTAAATTAATAGAGATGTTTCTTTAATTCGCCAGAAATACCTTTTTTTATTAATATTTTTTAGATGAAACTACTTAGTCAACACTTTCCATTTTTTTGGCAGTACGAAAACGAACCCCTAAATTAATAGAGATGTTTCTTTTTTAATTCCCCAGAATTGTCTCTTTTCGTGAGGTGTTTTATAAGTTAGCTACACGAAAACGAACCCCTAAATTGATACAGACGTTTTTTTAATTCGCCAGAAATGCCTCTTATTGATAGATGCAAAAACTGAAATCCATATTAGTGAAAAGCACTCATTAGTCAACACATTCATGGTAAATATCTTTTATAAAAATGTAGTTACACCTGAAAAACCTTTTTATAATAACTATGAAAAATATATTTTTTTAATATTTATGAGTTTTAATCTTTACTTAGATTTATTAAAACGAAATATGTAAAAACAAAGACGATCTTGTAAATTAGGTGTGGTCTAGTATTTATAAGAATGGGATGTATAAAATTTTTCACTTTTTGTTCTTTTTGAATCCGAAAGGAAAAGAGGTATGGTCCAATAGAAACTTTCTTTTTGTTGAATTTGGGCGATAAATTTTTCTAGTTTCCATTGTTGCTATTTCATGGGTTTTTGTTATAGCAATTCTTCTCCAAATTATTCTAATAGTTTTTTCGGGGTTTAAAACCATATTCTTAATTTGTTCAAAATTAATATGGGTCTGTATGTCAAGAGTAAGAGAAATTCCCTTCACCTTACACACCGTTTTCTCTCAAACTCTGAAATATACGATCCCTGATCTAATTCATCAGTCATATCTTCGAGGGATTCTCCGAAAGGAACTTCGTATTCGCCGTCGCGTGAAATGTATATTACGGAGTCAGTACATAATACAATACTCTATCACCCATTTTCTCGAGATAACTGTAAAGTTTCAAACGAGCAAGGGTCGTAACATATGATGCTAGAACATCTCATCTTTCCCCGTTAAAAACAATAAGTATAAACAAATAGCAAAATCAAAAAAACTAACATAAAACTCAAAATTTAAAAAAAAAAACAAAATTTTAACATTCAAAATTAAAAAATCAAAAAATTTAAAACTCAAAATTTTCCAAAATAAAAAAAAACGTACGTTCTCCACATACTACTCAGCAGACAGATTCATCTACTACTCTAGAACAACATCGAGAGACTTGGAGAAGAGAAGCCGATATGGACTACAAAACCAACAAACAAAAGAAGAAATTTGCCCATCTACAACAAGGGATGCAACATGAAACAAAGCAGGCAGAAATCAACAAGGTCGTACACAACATCTCGAATTACCAGCTCT